>JAGXEW010000655.1:0-66389 GCA_030684275.1 Acipenser oxyrinchus oxyrinchus
GCAACAAGACACAAGGTAGTTATACTACATCAGCAAGGTCTCTTCCAGGCAGAAATTTCAAGGCAGACAGGGGTTTCCAGATGTGCTGTCCAAGCTCTTTTGAAGAAGCACAAAGAAACGGGCAACATTGAAGACCGTGAGACGAGTGGTCGGCCAAGGAAACTTACTGCAGCAGATGAAAGACACATCATGCTTACTTCCCTTTGCAATCGGAAGATGTCCAGCAGTGCCATCAGCTCAGAACTGGCAGAAAACAGTGGGACCCTGGTACACCCATCTACTGTCTGGAGAAGTCTGGTCAGAAGTGGCCTTCATGGAAGACTTATGCCAAAAGCCATACCTCCGACGTGGAAACAAGGCCAAGCGACTCAACTATGCACGAAAACACAGGAACTGGGGTGCAGAAAAATGGCAGCAGGTGCTCTGGACTGATGAGTCAAAATTTGAAATATTTGGCTGTAGCAGAAGGCAGTTTGTTCACAAGGGCTGGAGAGCTGCATTACGAATGAGTGTCTGCAGGCAACAGTGAAGCATGGTGGAGGTTCCTTGTAAGTTTGGGGCTGCATTTCTGCAAATGGAGTTGGGGATTTGGTCAGAATTAATGGTCTCCTCAATGCTGAGAAGTACAGGCAGATACTTATCCATCATGCAATACCATCAGGGAGGCATCTGATTGGCCCCAAATTTATTCTGCAGCATGACAACGACCCCAAACATACAGCAAAAGTCATAAAGAAGAACAAGGAGTCCTGGAAGTGATGGTATGGCCCCCACAGAGCCCTGATCTCAACATCATCGAGTCTGTCTGGGATTACATGAAGAGAGAGAAGCAACTGGGGCTGCCTAAATCCACAGAAGAACTGTGGTTAGTTCTCCAAGATGTTTGGGCCAACCTACCTGCCGAAGTTCCTTCAAAAACTGTGTGCAAGTGTACCTAGAAGAATTGATGCTTGATGCTGTTTTGAAGGCAAAGGGTGGTCACACCAAATATGGATTTGATTTAGATTTTATTTCTGTTCACTCACTTTGCATTTAGTTGATTGATAAATATAAACTATTAACATGTCTATTTTTGAAAGCATTCTTATTTTTACAGCATTTTTCACACCTGCCTAAAACTTTTGCACAGTACTGTATATATATATATATATATATATATATATATATATATATATATATATATATATATATATAAACATTTAAAGTATCACTGCACAATTTAGTGAGCTCTGTGTGTTTGACTTTTCCAAGGAAAGAGACATATGGAGAGCAGAATTACATACCACACAGAACAACAATGTCTCAAAAGTCATACCCCCAATGACTACACACTGTATATATCATAACTAAAAAGTTGAAAGAAGGCACCATACAGTATTTTAGGAGAAAGCTTTCTTTTATTTTCTGAAGAAAATTGCTCTGCCCATCATCCCCACTAAAACCTAGATCTTCACTTAAAAGCATCAGCATGGACAGAGGCTTCTACCGTTGCATAATCAAAAACAGAAGAGCAACATCACAGAATTGTCATGAATGTGATTGTACAGCGCTAAATATTGACAGCAATATAAAGCAGTAGGAAGCTACAAGATAATCCTGGCAAACAGTGCACATCTAGGCATTATCTAATATAAGCATAGTGCCTCTATTGTTTCAGTTAATACAGAGACAAGGCTGCAGGCATTCATGTCAAGAAAATTAAAACCTTGAACTTCATTTATAAAACTCAAGTGGAAAAACATTGACAGAGTATCTACAGTACTGTACATTTTAAGATTGAAATCATGTCAGTTGGTTTGATTATGCTCTGTGGCATCTTTTCCAAAAGTCCTTTAAATACTAAGTGAGAGGGTTCACTGTGTAGCTTTAAGCAGTAGCCAATGGGTTATCCATATTTTGGGACATTTAAATAAGTATTGCTGGAAAAGCCAAGTGAAGTTAAACTGTAGTTATTGGGCACTCTTACAGTGAAAAAACACATTATAATGATTCACTGTACTAGTGTTATGCCTGTATTATATATAAGTACATCACAACTGCTTTCAGGATCACCTATCCACCCATGTAGTCCAGTAACAAGTGCTCTGGGAATGTCCCATGACTTTAATTGATCTGTCAACTGATAGGAATAAAGACGCACGTTTTTAACTGTTTCTATGCCTGCCTGTTGGTTTGCTTACATAAGCTACCCTGTAACGCAAACAACAGCGAGTTTTATCTCTATGACAATTTGAACCTGCTTTTGTACTTAGAAATACAGTGACAAGTTAGAATATATCTATCTGATGAAGACAATATGTCGAAACGCATAAGCTTTATTCAGTTTTTATTTTGACCTTGCTCTTAATAAAATATGAATAATTGAGAGACACTTTGGGATATAAGTTTTTCATTAAGTGAGAGTTGCCATCTTCACTCTTCAGTGGTGGAAACATGCAAAGTATTTTTTCTTTCATTTTGCATTTCTATTTTCTACTTATATATATATATATATATATATATATATATATATATATATATATATATATATATATATATATATAGATAGATAGATAGATAGATAGATAGATAGATAGATAGATAGATAGATATATCGCAAGCATCAAAATAAATTTATCACTATTATAACACATTTATTTTCGAAAGAAAATAAGGTATACAAATGATGGACGTTGACTAAATGTTTTTGGTTTCTTTTTAATCACTCGATCATTCATCCTTGACCATGACATGCCTGAGTGACTATGACTGAAGCATATGCACTTGATCACCTAATTAGTGAGACAGTTGATTGGACACTGGATATGGATTGATTATGCAGCTGTTGAATTGCAAGCTTGAATAAAAACAATAAGAAAATCACAGAAAAAAACAAAACAATATGCCACCTCTGTCAAGAGAGCAGCGCCTTCGCAATCGGCATGTTGGAGGCTGGACTAGGGCAGCGTACTGTGGCTCGCCATCTTGGGTGCTCACAGCCAGCAATTTCAAACCTGGCGAGACAGTATAACTAGACACATTCTGTCAATGACAGGCCACGAACTGGGAGACCAAGAGTCACAACACCTGCCCAAGATCAATAGATCATTTTGCAGCATCTTTGTGATGTCAATTGTTAATCAGCACAATAAAACGTCACTGTACCTGCTCTAAAACAGAATTTGTCATTTTTCAATCACATCGATAGTGAATTTTATCCAAATATAAGTGATAAGTTTCTTTTGATGCTCAAATGTAAATGATTCCAGGAAATGTGTTACTGCTTCACTTCCTCTAGGTCATTTCACCTAAGCACATGTGTATTTAATGAATGGGTGTGTTATGCATGAAAAATAGATGGAATTCTTTTGTTAGCTACAATTACTTAAACTTAAGGCTTATTCTTAAAACTAATTTAAACGCTGATATTAAAAAAAAAAACTATAACCTAACAATAGGGGTTGAACATTTTCACATCTAGTAGTAAGGAGTACACAAAATCCTCCAGTAATAAACAGATAAGGTAAAACAAAAGCAAAAGTTATTTGTACAATCACATTCATGACAATCCTTTGATGTTGCTCTTCTGTTTTGATTCTTCAGTGGTAGAAGCTTCTATCCATGCCGATGTTTTAAGTGAAGATCCATCCCTGTAATTCTGATGAGGGTAACCTTGGTTCCTCATGCTGCTCATCTGGTACAGCAATTGTCAAACACTGCTTTGTCATTAAAACTGCAATATTACTAAGCAAGCACATCCATATCATTGAGGTACATGCACCTGTTCTTGCAGCGGCAAGTATATAAAGGAAAATATAAAATCTAATAAGATATATAAGTCTGCACAAAGCAAGTCTTGGTTGTTTAAAAATGGACAACATAGTTGAATTCCCTAAACAATTATTCATAGTTAACAAATTGGAGACATTATTATGTTTAATACTGGCAATCAGGTCCAAGCCTGGGGTGGGCAGTACTAGAACCTTCTCTGTTAGTTAACTGATCCACCTGCTAGACTGTGACTAAGAGCAGCCAGGCATTCAGTCTGTCAATATGGCTCTGAAGCTGCTTGGTAAAAGGCAAACTTTTGATTAGCAGTTTGTTTGTCAAACACAAAACCACCCCCACGACACACATTTCTTCACCCTCTCTCACAGGGGCAAAGAAAAACAGTTATTTTCTGATTCTGGATATGAATTAATTTGCTGCATTTCTTTAAAGTAGAAAAGGTAAAATGATCAAGTTATTACAAATACACCTTTTTCATATTTAGCACATGTAGATGGACAACTGTTTTAATAAAGTTTCTTCTGATATCTTACAAGACAGCGTCCTATTCCTTTTAAAATGCTGAAAAGACACCTTTGACTAGATTCTCAAAGCTCTTTACTCCAATTGGCCATTAGCGGCTTTTTTAAAATACACCTGATAAAGTTACCAAACCAAAACTGAAGAACTCAGACATTGAAATTATAGGTTTGTTAACAGGTCCTTTGTTGTATCTTTTATATTGGTTTCTTTTTGTATTACTGAAGAACTGTTTGATGAGTGTTTAAAGTTATGATTGGAAGTTGTGTATATGTATATTGTTTTAAAAAGTTAAGATAATTGTTATTATAACTGTTAGACCCAAAGACATTTTATAAAAGGAAGCAAAACTTGAAATGCTGCTTGGCTTCTGAGCACAGAACAAACAGCAAACAAGAGTAATTCTTATTATATGTATATACATAATTTAAAATGGTTGAAGACTGACATTTTCCATGACAGCTTGGGACAGACTTGGTTGTGAGTCATCTTGCTAACATTAAGCTTCCAACTGCCTGCAATGCAAGGTAAACCCACAGCTGTTCTTTCTAGGGAGCATTTAATCATGAGCTGTAAATGGCGACTACCAGACAATTGGCATTTACATACAATGTAAATATAATAACTATTTGTAAATATCTGGATTTCAATAGGATTGATTTATACACATTATACATATATTTGGCACCTGTAGGTTTCTTTAAATATCTCGGTGTCACTGGATTTTTTAAATAAGGAATTCTATTGCAATGTCGTTTCTAGGAATGTAATTGTTTTCTACATGTGTCTATAAGCTTCTACAGATTAGAGCTGCATCTCTCTTGATGTCGGCTCTTTCAAGCTCTCCCTCATGCATATGGCTCCCTTGTTAATTTACAGCACACCCTTCCCTGTTCAGCAATTTACTCCAGTTAGTTTTTTTTAAATTTTGCTCAGCAGGTTCCCTCTCACTCCTTTCCCCTTCTTGGTTTTTATGGCCACTTTCGCTGGTTGATTATTTGTCAGGAACTTCATTCAAATCTATATTTTTCACAGTACTAGTTTATGATACCATGTTGAATTATAGGCCACACATACAGTTTATATACAGTAAATCCATTGTGAGATATTTACTATTAGAAATAGAATTAATGGTTATTATTATTATTATTATTATTATTATTATTATTATTATTATTATTATTATTATTCAATCAATGTAAACATATACAAAATACTTGTTTAAATACCTTTTGTTATCAGAATCCCAGAAAGCACACACACACACACACACACACACACACAGGTGCAGTAGTGCCTTAAAAAGAAGGTTAGTTGCTCCTGCCTCCAGGTTTTCATCGATTGCGCTTAAAAATATAATGTTAATTTGAAGCTACTTACCATTTAAAGCAGGGAGCAGGATCAAACAGATGCCAACTTCACATATTCACTTGATCTTAAAGAAGGATGTCTGTTGTAAAGCAACGGAATACATAACAGCAATGCACCTGAAAACTAACGATTACAACATTATAATGCATTGAAAAACCTCAACTTTATAAACCCTGAACTTATGAACTGACCAGTCACTGGAACATAGCTCTTGAAAACACTACTGAGGCTCCTGGCTGCTTCAAAAGATGTGAACAGCATGCCTGTTTGTTTTTTTTCATTTGAACACACTCATGGCTTATCAACCTGACCTCTTAGCCTAATGAAATGCCTTGTGTACAGAATATGAATGTACAGTGAATTTAATATCACTTCAAAATGACTGAGACCAAATAATTGGAGTTGAGTGGATAAGTGGATTATCAAGAGTTCACCAAAAAGCCTGGAAAAATAAGCATTAAAGCATGGACGATACAACAAAGTACTGTGTTATAGAGTTGAGCACAAATCAAACGATCTTAACACGCCAAGAAACAATTCCTAAGACCTTTTGCAAAGCCCTTAGCTTTTTACTGTGACATCAGAAACATTAAAGTCACGCTGAAAGAATGAGTCCCGTTTTCAATCTCCTTTTTCTGGTTACATATTCTTTCTAGTATGGACACTGAGGTCATTTTATCTAGGCTTATATATCTGATGTTTGTACACTGTTGGGTTTTATCTCTGCTTTTAGTTGCTGTTTTGAAAAATGGAGTATGTTCATTTTTGTGAAATAAATATGAAATGTATTTGTATATACAGTACATTAAGTTACCACAGTGATACTAAATACACACAAGGTTGTTCATTTTGTTGTGCCAAGTGTTCTTGAACAGCATTTACTGTCAAGTGCTGCCTTCTCATTTCTGAACCTCTAGACTTGCTGTACTTGTATATATAAGTTATATATTGTTGATGAAATAAAGATGTACATTGAAAAAAGTTTCTATCATTTTTTACAGTTTTTTTCTTACTAGTACAGTAAACATATATTAGTATCAGTAAGTCACCCATGAAGAAGGTTGAATCAGATTTTTGGATACAAAAATGGTTAAAAAGAGAGGAAGCAGAGTACTTGTAAGAGGGGGGACCGCTAACTGTAGCAATGTACTCAGTGGAGTACCACAGAGCTCTGTGCTTGAAACCCTGATGTTTGTTGTCTCAATGACTTACATCCGATTCAATACAAGATTCAATATCAGCAAGTGTCCCCAAGCAATGTAAGATCCAAATACCAAATGTGGAGGGATAGAAGTAGAACAGGCACCCAGAGAAAGACCTTGGTGTTGTACTAAATGCATTGCTGTCAGCAAGCACACAGTGCTGGGGAGCAATCAAAAAGGCCAACAGAATGCCTGGACATGTAGCCTAAAGTGTAGAGTAGAAATCCAAGGAGGTTATGATGAGGTTGTAGAATGCAGTGGTGAGACCGCACTTGGAATGCTGTGTCGAATTCTGGTCTCCACAGCACCAAAGGGACATTGTGGTCCTGGAGAGAGTCCAAAGAAGGAGCAACAGAGCTAATCCCAGGCCTTAAAGGACCGTGCTATGAAGAAATGCTGAAAGAACTAAATCTGTTTAGCATAGAACAAAGAAGAAACCGGGGCATGACTGAAGTCTTTAAAATCTTAAAAGGAGTTGAGATAGTTAACCCAAACCAATTATTTAAGAGCAGCACAGAAAGCAGGACCAGAGGGGACACAGTCAGTTAATTAAGTGGAGATCAAATGGAACAGCCCCTCAAAGCAGTCACCACCCACAAAGAAGTAGGCAAACGCTAGAATAGAAACGTAACTGAAAGTAAGGAATAACATGGGCTTGATTAAAAAACATCATTCTCCAAGGTAATTTCTTTTAGTTTTTCTGACTAGATCAGATAGAATAAAGCAAGATTCATTCTCGCGTTCTCAGTTCAAAACTGAAACTAAAAAATGCATGCTTCATAGTTCCATTTTTTTTTTTTCAAAGATGTCTCACACTATTGCTTAGGGTTACCATGTTTCCAGAGTGAAAAAAGTAGACATTTTTTCTTTAATAAATTCATGTAGCTGTAGCAACTCTGAAGCAGTTAAACTAACTGTATATAATATCACAATCACAATTTAAAAGCTAAATATTGGGTTAAATATCAGGTGTATTTATTGGGTGTGTTTATTGTTCTGCTTTCTGCTGGTGTGCATACATATTTAAACAATGCAATTATATGGACTATTAACCAATATTTTTACTCAATCCCTTTTCATACCTTAAGCAGTCTAAAACCAAAGCTTTGCATCATCTATATAATGCATTAACAGATTGTGCTGTGGCAATATAAAGTCGCTTTTTGTCAAACAAAATCACAGCAAAGGCTATCGCTAGGGTAGTGTTGCTCCAATCTGCTAGCAGCTTCTGTCTCCCGCTGTTCTTCATTGGTCAGTGCTAATGGAATTCCATCAGTGCCCAGCTCAAACTCCTTTAAAAAATAACAACATGAAGGGGACAGCACAATCCAGTGCAAACATTAGGCCTTTACATTTGTGCTTTACCGTGCCTCTTCAAAATCGGGCCCTATATTTGCATGTCCTATACACTCCTATTGTTGTTTTATGCTTATTGCTATGCTATTTTGTTTGCCAATAACCTTAGAGAAAGAATACCAACGTTGATATTGCTTAAATCTAACTGAAAGGGACAATACAAAGCTAGGCATAGTGTGAAACAATATGAGGGCTGACCAAGTTATTAGGATTGTACAGAACATATTGATTTTACTTTCTCTTTAACATACTTGAAAAAGGTTCTGTGCTAAAATCACTTTCAAAGAAGCTACACTTGCATAATCTGTCCAGCAGGTGGTGATATATGCACATGTTAAAACTTCAATAGAATTAAAGAGATGAGTACAAACATTTTAAAGGGCATAAGAACACTGATTTTGTACCGTATCTCCTACATTGTACAGAATACAGACTGGCTGAATTACTGGCATTTCCTCAAACCCATGTTATGCCTGGATCATGGTTTGACTTAGTTGTTATATTACCAGGTTTTTGACCTGGCTTGTCCAGTACTTTTGGATTGCAGTAACTGAGAAGCCATTATGTTGTCTTTCATTTGTATGATTAGATTAATCTCATCAACCATGAACTAATTCTTAACGACAGTGTATACATTATAGCAGCACCCATGTTATCCAGCCAGTTACGTAATGTTTCAATATACACAGTGATGTATGATTGGTTGTTTATAACAAGATCAGATAAGGATAGTAAATGTGTATACTGCACTGTACCAATCTAGAGAACTGGTAAAACTATTGAAAACAGTGAATTGAAAACTAACTGTAAGATTGAAGTCACTTTGTTTTAAAAACGGGATACTTCATGACACTAAGAATGCTTTTTTTCTTTAAATATCTCCATGACAGTAGATTTAAAGCCATTTTCACAACCTGCACTCTCCCCAGCGCTCTAAACTAAGTGGTGTGGCAGAGGACAGTGTTAAATGCTGACAAATGTGTGAGCCACCAGGCAGCAGAGTTTCAGCTGTTCATTTAATATCGCTGGGAAATAATGAGCTGAGCCAGCAATAGGGACAGAGACAAATCACTTATTTAGTACTGATCTCAAACTGCAGGGAGCGCAGGTTGGGAGGTTGAAGAGTAAGTTATTCCTTAAATATCTGCAATTTAATCTGCCATTGCATACACTCACAGAACTAGCAGAGTTACTACTGAGTCAGGAAAGAACTGAAAACAGACTTTAAGAGAGAATGCCCTTCACTGGTAAAAGTCTACTTGCTGGCCTCTTATAAAAAATGTCTACCTTTTTAAAAATGACATTTTTAATTAGATTATTTGATTATTCATTAAACAAAGAATGGTATAAAAAAGTGAAAATAAAGCAATATGAGAAATATATCCCACAAAACAGAGACTTTTGTTATTTTTATCGTTGTTATTATTCGTCTCAACTTTTCATAGTTTCAACTTTGCTGTAAGGGATACATATTCATTGCTGTATAGATTTTCACAAATGCACCATTACACATACATGTAAAACCCTGCATTTTATTTAGTCTACTGGCAACAACATAAATAAAGAAATAAGAACATGTTACATTGCCTTTGTTGCCATATTCTCAATAGCTGACTCACCCATAATCAATATAGATTGTGTTAAATTGAAAGTTATTGAAGGAACTCCAAGTTGGATTGAAATAAAATGAATCCAATAGTACATATGTTTAGGGATTACCTTAAAGTTATCCTTTGCTATTCCTTTTCTAAGAGAGCTCTGTTGTTTCTGGCCCATCCATTACCTTTATCAGCTCCTTCTTAGAACAAAAGAACATTTCAATGTATGAATGAGAGGAGGTCATTCGGCCCATCTATGCTCATCTTGTTCCTAGCAGACTGACCTTGGGTCCTAAAGGACTCGAGTGATTCAGCATCAACAACATGACTAGGTAACCCAGTCCATACCCCCTGTGTCTCCATCCGTAACTCTACCACATTACCAACTGTGTCTTTCTCTATGCTGTTGTTAAAGGTATTGGTTAGGGTTAACTTTGGCAACTCTTTTAAGATTGCACACCTTAAACACATTTAAGGCCTGGGTGTAATTTGCACCAATTGTGCAACAAAACTGTTGAATAATAGCTCAGAGGGACTTCAAACTCTGCCTAATTATTTCATACTAGTTTTGTAATATGTTTTCTTTTCATAACAAAATGTGAAAATTGCATCCTTTAGAATGATTTTTAGGAGCCGTGCCGTTTTGTTCACACATTTCAGAATTAATTTGTTCTTTCTGTGGGTAATCTATGTTCCTCTGGATTTTTCTAACAACTTAGTTTATCACAATCATCACCTCAGTTTTAATTTCCTGTACAAATCTTTCTGGTAAGTTCAGTAGGAAAATAGTATAAATATAATGAAGTAGAAATTGTGCTGACCACAGAGATTTCTGTGTGAACAGGAGGGTAGGACAACAACATTTTAATATAAAGATATCTGCAGTTTTATTACTATTACTTGCTACATTTGTAAAAATTTACTGAAGGCAGCCAGGTTCAATCAAGCTCATTCACCAAGTGTGGGTAGATGATGCCAAACTTCTAAGAGGATTTCTTCAGAGAAATACCAATTGCCACCCCCCGACAGGACATCACTCCTTTCTCCATGAATTCACCAACAATGTTTCATTCCTTGTTAAAATGAATCTCCACTATACAGGTAGAGTAGGTGTGTCAAAATTGTTGCTATTATTATTTCTCACCTGCTTGTTTTCTTCTGTCCACTTCTGGAGGTAGATTGCTGATTTTCTTTCTTGCTTCGAAACACAGAAATGCAAGCTCTTAGCCCCAGAACTGGACCAACAACCATACCAGCTTCCTTGCTATCCCGTCCTGTTTTTTCAGTAATTATCCATTGGCTCCTCTAATTATCCAGCACAGGAAATTGCCCTATTTGGAGTAGCTGCCCCTACCACCCACAATGGAGTAACAGCTCTGTGAAAGCATGTGTGAATGGAAAGATGAAAGAGTTGTAGAAGTAGGCAGTCCACTCTTTCAAGATGTTTCATCTTTAAAGTCTTCTAAACACGAGAACAGGAGCAGCATCAACAGAAGTATATTTAACAGTAAAACTCAATAAGCATTCATTTATACAAGATGGGACTGCTCTTAAAAGAACTGCTGTTTGATGAAGTACTGCAATTCCCAAATATAAATACAACAACAAAAAAATCAGTGGTTGCTTATGAGTTTCTTACTTATTGAATAGCATGCTGCTAGCTAGATAGGGCACCATATCCACGCAGGTATGGTTAATGGGCACTTGTGATGCATAGGCAATACAATCCAGCAAATAAGCCATCCTATTTTTAAATGGAAATAGGAAATAAATGAGTTTCAGCTCAAGGCCTGTGATTGCATTCAAACTGGATGCCGCTCGAGGGAGGAGTGTTTGGGGGAGGTACTGTATTGATTTACAGCCTTTGGCCGCCTTCACCTTTCTGTATTAACCCAACACTTAATCAATGGCATGTGTGATTTATAAAGGGCTTCTCGCCTCCTTGCCTAACATGAGTGGAGAGTTAGGGCAGTGCAATGTCTCCACTGGAACTGCTACTCAAAGCTTTGCAGTTCAGTTTATAAGGCAAGGGAATGGATGGTGATGTATCCCCTTTTTGGATTAATAGCAACCCCTGTGGCAAAAGCAGAAGGTTTACTGGTCTGGAGAATAGAACATGTCTGCTTCTTTTTTCCAGCAGTCATTTTTCTTTAAAAATAATAGGAGATATGCAGTCCTTGGCCACCAGATGGGGCAATACGCTTAGTTTTTCACTCAGGCATTTTCTTTAAAGGTGTTAGAGATTTCATAACGAAATCTGTTTGATTTTAAGGTTGTCTAAAGACAAATATGAATTGCAAGCAGTGGAGAAGGCTGTTGTATGGAAACACACGTCATCATGAATTAATTAAAAAGCATCAGTATACAGCATTACAAGACTGACAAATACATTGCTCTAATGCTTGCTTAAGGACATCCGTGACATGAGTGATATTCCAAACATAATCTTTCTTTTTAACATTAAAATAGTAAGTGTTTTTTTCAATTCAAAATTACATGTTCTTAGACTCCAACTCCTATTTAGTCAAATCTTCCAAAAAGTTATTAGCAATGTGGTCATTAGGACCCCCTTTTCTGTACCCCACAATTTTTGCCAACATTTTTTTGTAGTTTTCCCCTGGAAATAAATAATACAAAATAGACATAGAAGAACATGATCCAATGACATATGCTACGACCTTGCAGGTATATGCAAGAGGTGTGCAAATAACCCATTTCTCGTACTCAGAAACCAATCAGGATACTCGTTCTCGGATTTACTCGGATGACAGGAAGTGGGCGGGCCTGAAACAGGAAGTGCCTTCAAAATGCATCTCTGGCTCTAATTTTCACTCAAAAAGTGACCAGGCAGTGGTTTAATATTTCATTAACCCTCCATCAGCGGCACATGGAAGGTGGAAAGGGTGGATATACATAAACGTGGTTAACGTATAATTTAAAGGACAAGGCTGACACAAAGTTTATATTTAAACAGTTATGTATTGAATAAACATTGTTGTGAAGTGCTAAGCATTATATATATATATATATATATATATATATATATATATATATATATATATATATATATATATATATATTTAAATGCTCAAAACACAAATAAACACTACAAAAATGACTATTCTATTGTACTTGCAAACTTAATATGTACAAAATCTACTACAAACACAAACAAACAGCACATACCTGTGCTTCAATACGAAGTTGCATTGCGTAACAAAACAGTGCACAAAAAGGACTTGCATACATAGCAAAAACATTTAAAAAGAGAACGCCATTCCAAATATCGCCATTATCAAAGTCCTGTAAAGGGGTTATACATTTACTCTCCTCTCAAAAGCTGCAATGTCCATTTTTTTAGTGCAGGGACCAGAATTGCATGTATTCTAAGTGCAGTCTCACTAATGCACTACACAACCTCATCATATCTGTCCAAGCTAATAGAAACTCAATGTGTTCTGCCTCTATACCCCCTAAATGCAACAGTACCTCCGCATGGCAGCCATATTAGTTCAGAGGTCAATAGGGATGTGCAAAGGAGCCATTAATTAGGCTGAAACACATCCTTATTTAAATGAAAATCCCCCATCCCCTGCACACTGGAGTATCTTCAAGAGTCACTGTGCAATAACTCTTTCAAATGACTTAATGTTATTTTAAATATCTCCTGCTAATGTGACAGCTGAAGCCATTTCCTCCATGACAGGTCTAATAGAAACCAGGGAAGCTGATTAATGGTGTGCAAAAGACCAGCATTCCTTTGTACTTTCATGTTTGCGTGATAGGAACATTAATGGTATCAGAATATATTGTCATTGACAGAATACATGTAGGCATTTAAAGAGACAAAACCTCGAACCACTAATAACTTGTAGTCGAAACATTTTTCATTTATTTATTAATTTTTTTTATTCAGCCGGAGCAGGGTGTACAATACCTTTAATAATGGGTTAAATTTGGGAGGCGGGATCAATGTGGGCTGAACCACACAGAAGCACCAACACTGTGTTTTTATTCGCCGTTCTGTGTGACGTCACAATCACCGGGTTAGGGGTGATACTGAAATACATGAATGTGTTCTTGAGTGAATGAAAAATGCAATACATTGCACTACTGATAGACAGAAGAACAATCTCAGAGCAGCAATCTGTATTATTATTTTTATTATTATTATTATTATTATTATTATTATTATTATTATTATTATTATTATTATTATTATTATTATTATTTATTTATTTATTTATTTATTTATTTATTTATTTATTTGGCAGACGCCTTTATCCAAGGCGACTTACAGGTGTTACAGGGCAGTACAGGGTTGCAATGCAAGATTCATATTTAAATACAGTATAGCTCATAGTAAGTGCAAGTAATACTGCTAAAATGCAATATGAAATAGGATGCAACAAGTTAGGATTGAAACCTAAACCAACAATTGTCAGTAGTACAAAGAGCGATGCTTAGTTCATGGTTTTGCTCTGGTCACATGAGCGGGTGAGTGAATCAGTTGTATACTTTGTATCCATATTTTTGGTTTAGCTTTTTCAACTAAATGCCACTTAACTGAATCTTTCTTTCATCTATATTTCAATATATAATGTGAGCTGTTTTTTTATTGCCATGTTTTTGTCTGACTGTTTTACGTTCCATGCATATTACTGTATTAATAGATTTAACAGACTTACGTATGTCTATAGCTTTCCACAGAACAATATAGATAGTTCTACCAAAAAAAAAAAAAATACACACATTCCTATTGATTGCAAAGAAAAATACAAACAACAATACAGATTCCTACAGAATAATATGGACAGTCCAATAGATTTGTACATAATGCTCAAAAGCTAAATAAACAGCTATGGTGGTAATCCTTTTTAAATGATCCAATAAGTGTTCGGCAGTAATTAGATTGTCCGCTATGTAAATACTTTGAATAGACCCCAGAGCACACTAAAGTTCGATTCACACAGGACTAAAAATCACGACATGCACAGGTGGTTTCAGAATTCTTACCGACATCGTGAAATTGAGTTCCGTGCGAACCGTCCATTTTTATTTTTTATAATTTTCCGTTTTATTTTTCACAAATGTCATTTTATTTCATTTTATTACATTAATAAAACAACTCAAATAGATGTATATCAATAATAGTATAGTATACATCATGTTTTAACTACATACATATTTCTTATTAAACATTATCCACTTCTTTTGTTTTACTGTAAATACTGCCTATGCCCTCTATAAAAATACAATAAGATCAAATATGTGTAAATATATATATATATATATATATATATATATATATATAACAGTGTACAGCAAGCTTGGGGTTTCTCAGTATTTAAACACAAAGCAAAGCAGATTCATTCATTCAAATTCATTCAAAACCAAAACAGCAATTGCTCCAGTGCAAATTTGCACCACTTGAAATAAAACAAAGAATTAGCATACTCATACAAAAAATAAGCAAACAAGCCAGATTTTCCCCAGAAGGAATAAACAGCTAATGTTTAATGACGGTATCTTTTGACTCGTTTTATATTTTCATTTTGTTTTATTTTGTTTAATATGTGGCATTTCGTTTTATTTTGTGCTATTTCATATTTGCGAAAAACACGGTCTCTACAAATCATGCACAAAAGCGCCTTCTCTGGCCATAACATTGCATTTCATTTTTAATTTATCGACTTTCCTTGATGAAAACGAATCCACATCTGGGAGGTGGTTTTCAGTCCTGTGCGAATCATGCAGAAGCGTGCACAGTGTGATGTTTTATGAATTATCTCTTTGAAAGTGCATTGTCCATTATGAAGTGATTAAGCTATTGCAGTTAATGGAGGTTGGAGTCCTCAGAAGTTAACAAGACAGAGCTGAGATAGGGCAGTACCTCAACCGACAAAAGGCTGATTGCAAATAAAACACTGGCTTTGATCCAAAACTGTGTTTAACAGAGTTTTAAAACAAAAAGAAATAAAAAGATTGAAGCTTAAAAAAGGATATTGGATATTCAATGCAATGGTTCTGCAAAGTTAAAGCCATTAGTGGAAAAAAGAGCAATATTTTATATGAAGACTTTAAGTTAATAAAGAAGCTTAAATTAATTTGCTAAAGCACAGTACAAAAGTTATTTATGTCTGGAGAACATTTATTATATAAATTATATTGAGTTACTTGATATTGATCCAAGCAGCTTTACTTAGTTTCTTTAATGCTAACAAATTACTGAAATTAGTGCCTATTGTTAAACGGCAAGCTTAATGCAGAGACTTCATTCTTTGACAGCTGGAAGAATTTGCCACGGTTAGTGCATATTCCAGGCCTAATTATTTTCTGTGCAGAGCTCTGAGTTTTTAACTCATTATTTTTTCTCAAAATTAAACAACAGAAAGAGTTCTTGATTGTACAGCACTCTATTCCTGTACAACAGAACAAGTTATTACATGCAGAAGCCTAATAGATGCACACTGCAGCCTGGTATAGGCATGGCATTTGTTTAAAGTATATTACCTAATAAAATACTGTTATCTTTGTGAAGTTGCTTGTTTGTAGGCTATAGGGCTATGTACGTTAAGAACAGCATACAAATCTGTTTCTTTGTCTAAAAAAACATGCAAATGAGCTACTTGATTAATATGATAAGGCTTGCTTGTGTAGTCTTTTTTCTGCATTGTATCCTATTTCCCAGCTAAATCCTAATTTCACTGTACTCCTCTATACCAGCCTCACTTGAAGAATCAGCAACTCTCCCTTAATCTGTACTCTTCCATACAACTCTGGAGGTCAACAACATCCTCTCAACCTGCACCCCTTCCATACCTCAATGTAACAGTCTCCAACTCCTACAATAAATACCAAGCTTTAATGCAATAAATACAGATATCTCAATACAATAGATACCTGAACAGTCTAAATTACTTACTGCTCTATATATCTGTATTTTAATGTAACTGACGCTCTACTGCAGTATTAACCCACCTATTTAGCTCTTTTAAGCATATAGCTGTTGGTATGGTTTAACACTGCTACATACAAACAATACTTGCTTATACCTGAGTGTTGAATTTATAGAGAAGAACAGACCTGGTTGATCTTAACTACAAAGAGCAGGTCAAATTAAGGAGTGGTGACATACAGAAGGGATAGAATGTATTAATCTTACATGCAAATGTAAGTGTCACAGTGACAAATGCCTAGTTCATAAGGACTGTGGTTTTCGAGCTGCGTTAGTAATTATATACAAATGAACTTGTCAGACTCTGCACTGAGACAATTACTTGAGCTTGTACCTGCTATACTTGGCCTCCCTTCTGTAAAATGGTAATGAAGGATACAAATCATACATTTTCAATCTGGAGTTAAATGAATGTTATAATCCTGCCTGCCTAGCACGGCCAAAGCAGTCATTTTGACTGCCTTTTACAATACATGTTTTTATTTTGAATATAACCTATAATATTCTATTTTTTATTTATATATATATATATATATATATATATATATATATATATATATATATATATATATATGTGAGATAGCAGGGAGGGGTTAAAGCCTCCCTGAAGAAGAAAAAAAAAACATGTGAAAATGCACGTTGGTTTATTGTTTAATTGTTTTGTGTTTTGTTAATCAGTTTTGTTAATTGTTTTATTATGAATCATTCCCTGCACCTGGTGCTTATTATTAAATTAGAGCCAGGTGCAGGGTATTTAAAGAAAGCAGCCAGTCTGTTAGGGGCTGCTGAGGAGAAGGAGGCAGAAAGGAGTGCTCTGCTTCCTGGCAGTCATGAGGTAAAAAGTGCTGTATTAAACCTGAGTGGTTTTTGTTTATTGTTTGGTGGGGAAACGGCTTAGCCGTCCTACTTGTAGTCAGGGTGTTCCTGAAAGTTTGAGTTAGTGCTCTGAAAGAGCTAGGAGTTTGTTTTGTATTTTGTTTATTTTGGTGTTTATTAAAAATAGCGCACCAGCGCTTAAAAATCCATTTCTTGTGTGCTGGGTCAATTTTTAAAGGGGCAACGAACCCGAGTGGGTGAGTTGATTCACATTTAAACCACACAGGTTTAATACAGCACTTTTTACCTCACGACTGCCAGGAAGCAGAGCACTCCTTTCTGCCTCCTTCTCCTCAGCAGCCCCTAACAGACTGGCTGCTTTCTTTAAATACCCTGCACCTGGCTCTAATTTAATAATAAGCACCAGGTGCAGGGAGTGATTCATAATAAAACAATTAACAAAACTGATTAACAAAGCACAAAACAATTAAACAATAAACCAACGTGCATTTTCACATGTTTTTTTTTTTTTTTTCTTCTTCAGGGAGGCTTTAACCCCTCCCTGCTATCTCACAATATATATATATATATATATATATATATATATATATATATATATAAGCCTGTTGTTATCTCTACTGGACCTGGCAGCCATCAATTCCTTCGTTTTGTACAAGGAATGCACCAGGGAAAATATCAGTAGGAGAGATTTCATCTTGAAGCTAGCCACAGCGCTTTGGCAGAAACATTTCGATCAGAAAAGTGCAAAGCAGCAGGCTGCTGCAGCTCAACCTGGATTCACTGCTGCATCGACTGACACACGCAAGAGAAAACATGTTACTTCCATTTTAAATTAAAGAATAATTTCGTTTTTACAGTTTTGTATGTACAAATACCTGTGTACACCTGTTTACACACTAGTTTCTTTAGAAATGTTTATTTTATTATCGCTTTTCATAAAGTAATGCTTTATATGTGGTAAGTTAGAAAATAAACCCTTTTATGTTTAGTTGTTCATTTAAATACAGCAAGGAATGTGGTTAAACCATTTTTTATAGATAAACATGTGTTGATGCTGGCTCCACCTGCAGCTGTATGCCGTTCTGCAGTATTTTAAACAAAGCCAGAGTAAGGTGTTATCTAGTGTTATCCAGAAGGACTGAGATTACATTTGCTAGGGACATTCTTTATCACAAGTTATCAAGTGTATCATATCAACAGTTATTGAATACTTTCATTTTTCATTCAGATGAAAAAAAATATACTGTATATACGTATATACAGTATATAGTGTTCAGTTTCATCCTGGGATTTATGAAGGCTGTACATACAATCTGAAGTTATGGATATTTTTCGTCATCGCTCAGCTTGTGGGACATCCATTTGAGCTGATAAAGAATGGCTCACTTGGACATCTGTCTCTGAAAACAGAATTTGAATTGTCATCTCTTCTGAACGGGTGACTGAGTTGCTTGCTCTTTCCTCAGCCAAGACTAATATCTTCTTTGCTGCAGGTCTTTCGAAAGCCATGCTCAGGCTGAATTTCATCTATATTAGTCTATTGTGCTTGAAGCTTTCAAAGTGGGTTCGCTCAAAACTTCAGACGAACGTTGAATTTCTTCCTTGTGTCATGTTAGGGCTCTGTTTTATTAGATCAAGAGAATAAAGCCAATCCGCAAGGATAAGCAGCTCTTTGTTTTGAAGTCAACAGGAAGGGGCCAGCACTGTCTGGGGAAGCCTCAAATAAGATTCTACATGGGGTGTGGTCACCTCTTCAGGCAGCTTCTGGTCATCACCACACACCTTTACCAAGTTCACAGACTAAACATTATTGACGACAAGGAGCCTGGTAGGTCTGGTGGATAAATCTGGCCTAGGACTTGCTGGCCCCAACTTTGATGTAGTATACACATTCTTAAGAGAGCACTGAACCTTGAAAGGGAATGTGTGGTTACCTATTGTAACCTTGGTTCTCCGAAATGGAACTTTATTAACTTTTGCATAAAGTACCCCAGCCAGTGACGGAAAAGCAGGTGCATCTTGCCGCCAGATATACCATTAGCAAGGGGCAGGGCAAGCACTGGCACAGATACATTAAGCTTTTATTTTGTGCTTCCGTGATAAAGTTACAGTTAGGCAATTATCCACTCATAAGTAATACTGATCTCTTTTAGAGAACCAGGTTTACAATAAATAATCTTACGTGAACATTAGCTTCAGTCTTCTCATGGGAAGCTTTAGGGATTAGGAACTTTTGATCTATAACGTTCAATGTAGCGTGATGAGGGAAAACAATCCCTGACGGTTTTCACACCCTAACCCATGGGAGCGACAGAGCCAATGAGACGCTCCCTTCGGAGTCCCCAGAGAAGACCAGCCTGCTTTGCACAGCCAGGACGCGTACCTGCGCTGTATGGCTCACCCTGCACACCACACGTCTGTACTTCTATCAGGTAAGCCACTCCGAGAACCCCCATTATTATTTATTTATTAGTTATTTTGGGTGTGACTGTGATGGGGGTGCTTGTGTACACAGTGCATAGTAAAGTATGATGAGATTAGCTAAGTGTAATGAGATTAATCACAGAAGACAGAAGATTTAATGTTAACATTTTGAAACATATGAACACCCATATACTTGGGCCAGGCTGAAAGCCAGTATAACTGCATTGCTTTTGGCTTCAAACAGCCTTTAGATATAAATACCAATCCACTGATGGTCCCTAATGCAATTACTAGTTGTAATCGTTAAACACTTGTGCTTAAAACACTAAAGTACCCCCCTTAAAAATCAGTCATCAAAAATGAACATTTGAGAAAGACTGACTGAACCAATCTGTTTACAGACAAGTCAAAGCAATTCCCATCTCTGTTTCCAACTAGTTATTCCCCAATGGGTCATTACTGACTGTATCACTGCAGAACAGTCTTCCTACGATGGCATAAGAGGTAATGAAGCCCATTACATTAAAGGAGGAGTCATTAATAAAGTTATTCAAACTGTTCTTCCAACTGGCCCATCCATCACAGTAGGCATGTAATGAAATGCATTAAATAAACCTCCTTAGTGATTTAAAAGGAAAAAAAAAATCTCCTATAGAAATAATTACAAGGCCTGGATAAGAAAACAGATTTCAAGAGACATGAAAAAACAGATATTTCCTTTGAAACAACGCAGAGATCTGATTGTAGTTCTGTATCTCACACGTGGTTGTTTTAGCGACTAAGGGTGAACACAGACAACAGTACTTGTATTCTTGTGTAACAGAGTGGAGGCTGGGTGTAAACCGCCTATCCTGTGTGCTGCAAGCGAGCGTCTAAACCACAATGCAAAACAGCTAGTCTCCCTTTCATCTGTGGCTTCAGCACGTTTAACCTCACCTTTCTCACCGACAGGAGACCGGTCAGAATCCGGAAGGGCAGTGTATCACACAACACTGCCCGTTAGCCTTGCTAATACTTGTACCTGGAGCAGTTATACTCATAAAGAGGTGGATCCGGCCACCAGCAGAATTGCTGGAAAAAGGTATTTCTGGAGAACATGGAGAGCAGTATAAATGCATGTTTAGCGGGCAAGGCTAAAACCAGAAGTATCCAAAAACAGAACAACGCTTTTTCTTGTGTATTACTCAAACTGTACTCGGAAAAATCACAGTATTTGTTATGAATACTTGTTACTTAGCACGCCCTTAATAACAACATGAATGCTTGTTTCATAAAAGTATTTAGGATGCCTAATAAAATCTGTCTCCGGTCTCTTAATTTTGTACTCAACAGCCTTATTTTTCAAATACATTTGTTGTGAACTTAAGTGAGAAAGTGTTTTTAGTTATAGTAGCTAGCAGCTGGTACTACCATTTTCAAAAATATATATTATAGTAAAGGCATAGTATGCATTGTAAAGCATACTAGAAGCCATGGCAAACTAGTGTAAAATATGGTAAATGCATAGTACAGCATGACCATGGGAAATGCATGAGACAACTGCAAAATGACTACGCAAATATACCCTTGTAAACATCTACAGGGTAACTCGCAGATAATGCTGTGTTTTGGCTTGATTGGCTGAGGTAGTAATGGTTATACAGTTTTGAAGATACCTGCAAAACCCCTGTCAGAAAAGTATCAAAAACAAAATGAATCAACCTGTGGAAAAATCTCCCCCCAAATTTTTTGGAATGATCTCTTTTTTTAAAGCAATTTGAGTTGACCGTATGACCAATGTGCCCTGCTACCTATGTGCCACAATACCAGCCTCATTTTTCAATATGCTTTGTCTGCTCGATGTCAGTATCTTCCTTTCATTGATCATTTCAGGTCTAACTGAAAGATGAATTGGATTTATTTATTTATTTTTGCAATTTTTGAAACACAGAGAACAGTTCTAAATTGGTGTGAAACACACTTTGTATTATGATTTACTATACCTCTCTGGGCTTTACAATGTTTGCTAAAGTTCAGAACTGTTATAACCTTTTTACTAAAGTTCAGAACTGTTATAAACTTAAATTATGTTCAGGTGTGACTTCTTGATTCAAAATCATATTGTCTTGTTTAAAAAAAAAAACTAAACAAAGAAACATGAATTATACTAGACACTTGTCAAAGAAGCCAGCATTTAAGGACAGTTTTATGAATATAAAACTGTATTTTTTCAGCCAGAATCAGTGTTATCATAATTGAAGCAGGTAGGCAAAAGACTGTCATTACATTAAAACACCCACATGGTGACTTACTGCACAGTAGATGCTGTTACACCTGTGTTAAAAAAAAAACCTGGCCTGGACCCGGAAGGTTTCAATAACTATTTCTAATTTGCCGTTTGGAATGAATGGTTGCAGCCCAATTACAGTGTCATTGTTCATCTAATGAGCTGTTTGAACCTTTCCAGTCAGGGTTTGAGACACAAGCACAGTACTGAAACAGCCCTGGTTAATGTAGTTAATGGTTTGTTGATGGTTGCTGACTCTGGGTCACTTCACAGCCTTCTTCTCTTGGACTTAAATGCAGCTTTTGATACTGTCAAACATGATATCTTACTGGATCGTATGGATAAATATTTATTGATCACTGGTATTCCCCTTTGTTGGTTTGGCTCCATTTGGCTAACAGGAGACAATTTGTAAACCTTGGCTGTTATAAATCTGATGATGTCGTTGCTACACAAAGTGTTCCCCAGGGCTCTGTACTGGGACCTTTATCATTTAGTCTATTTATTCTAGTCAGATTATTTGCCAACATGGACTTGAGTTTCATTGGTACGCTGATGACACGCAGATCTATTTACAAACTAAACCAGATACTGATGTTGCTGTTACTGCACTTTATAGTTGCCTATCGGATATCAAGATATTGGTGCAACAGAATTTTCTCAAGTTAAATGGTGATAAGACTGAGGTTATGCTTATTGGCTCTCAAAAACAGCTGCACAAAATTAGCTCCAGGCCTAAAGTTAGAAGTCTTGGTGTTATTTTCGACCCTATGGTGTCGTTTGAAGGTCATGTTAGAAACGTCACTGCGGTGTCATTTTACCACCAACGTAACATTGCCTGGTTAAGGTCTTTGTCTGATGCTGAAAAATGTATACATGCTTTTATTTCATCACGATTAGACTACTGTAATGCCTTATGTACTGGGGTATCTGTTAAGGTACAAAATAGGCTCCAGCATGTGCAGAATGCAGCGGCTCGGGTACTAACAAAAACTTCTCTATCTCAGCACATAACTCCAGTCCTGTAGAAATTGCATTGGCTCCCTGTGAAATACAGTTGATGGTCCTGCTACTTACATATAAGACATTGAATGGGCTAGCTCCAGGTTACCTTAAGGACTTACTGCGTGAGTATACTCCGACACTCAATGTAAGATCTGCTGTTACAGGACTTCTCATCTTACCTGAAGCCAGGCGACACACTGTGGGTGATAGAGCCTTGTGTTGTGCAGCACTACGACTGTGGAATTCTTTGCCCAAAACGATCAGAGACTCTGTGACAGTGGACATTTTAAAATCTCATTAAAATTTTGTTTTTATTATGGCTTTTAGTGTAAGATTTTTGCAGTTGCTTGGTTGATGTTTTGTGTGGTTTTTATGTATTGTCATGTGTGTTTGTGTGTATCCTTGTACAGCACTTTGAGATTCTTGAAAAGCGCTTATAAATAAAATGTATTATTATTATTATTATTATTATTATTATTATTATTATTATTATTATTATTATTATTATTAATAGGAGTTTCACCTTCCACACTTATCTCCACAAGGTGGCAACAGAGACATACAGTATTACTTCAGTTTACACTCCTGCATCACAAACAGCAAACTTAGCTTCTGTCTCCTTTATAAAGCAATGTTCAATTCAAGCATTGTTCTTATTTTATTACTGCATGGTCATTTAAAACATGTAAAGTGCTAGTACGACACAGTTTTTGCTTCCTTATGTAATTAAATATACACAACAGTATAAATAATAAAATACATAATGCATTCAGATGTTGTTTTCCTAGGAGGCTGTGTGGTCCAATGGTTAAAGGAAAGGGCTTGTAACCAGGAGGTCCCCGGTTCAAATCCCACCTCAGCCACTGACTCATTGTGTGACCCTGAGCAAGTCACTTAACCTCCTTGTGCTCCGTCTTTCGGGTGAGACGTAATTGTAAGTGACTCTGCAGCTGATGCATAGTTCACACACCCTAGTCTCTGTAAGTCGCCTTGGATAAAGGCATCTGCTAAATAAACAAATAATAACAAAGTATATTCATACATAGAAACAACAGTCAATCGAAACAATGTAAAATGCAAACACAAGATGCCAATCATTCAGCAGCAACAGTAAGGGGTATTAGGTTTGTTATTATAAATGTAAATAAAGATTTACTGTTGAAAATGCAAGACAAGCCAAATACTCTGTGTGAGGTGTGCTTGCCAGCCTAGTGATTATTTCTAGAGTGGCAGCCGGGGTCTTGAAATAAGGTCAATAATATCTGTAACTGGTCCAGAAAAATAAACTTCCAGCCAAGGTTTACCAAAAAGTCAAAAAAAATAAATCCTTTGTTTTCATTTTTTATTTATTTTTCGCATAAATTCTTCTATGAATTGGCACATACACAAAACGTAAGCAGAGGTTTCAAGCTTTCTAGTGATGAGAGAGGACAAATCACCTTAAAGTATCATCAAATTTCAAGCAAAAATAGGCAACACTTTACATGATCTCTAGTTACTGTGTATTTACATAGTAGGAACTTAGTAAATACTTGTGTACTTACACACAATTACAATGTTATTATGCATAGTTACAAAGCACTTAATGTGTTGTTTTTTTTGTATGATATAACCCTAACCCTAACCTCCCTACCCTTAAAGAGTAAGTAGCGGGGTTCCGAAAAATATAGCATTAACTCTAAACCTAACCCTTACCCGTTTCTGATACAATTGTGTGCTTACATATATGGTGCAAAAAGTAACCATGCATAATAACATTATAATTATGTGTAAGTACACAGTAATAAGAGACACTTCATGTAAAGTGGTGCCCAATATAGTTGCCGCAATTATAATCATGTGTGAGAAAGAGGATAGACAGCTACTGAGAGCAAAGATGGGGCAAAACAAGCAATATGAAGATATTTCTTTAAAAGATGCATCTAGTCTAACACTGATGGGTCACGACAAAAATGCAAAGTAAATAAATAAGAATAATAATTAAGTGTAGTGTAATAGGAAAACACTTACCTGCTATTTATATCCATGATGAGAGATTTCCACGTGTTGTTATTGTTTCGAATAATTATTGTATTATATAATTCTGATGAGCTTAGAACAAAGCCTGGAAGAAATAATAATAATTGAAAAAAACAATATATTGCTTCCAAACATATTCCATGGCCGTGTACTTTCCTCAAGTCATAAAAATAATTTTTCTAGAGATTTAAGGAAGATATGTATTATTTGCATTTTTAATTATCTTTCGTGCCAATGCATTTTAGCCTACTAGTCTGCAAACAACACAGCCCAATGTTTGTATACAGCACGTCCCTGTCTGGCTATTCCAAATTATTATGACTAAGTACTATAAGTAATTTACCCAATGTGCTTTATTTTTTAAATGTCTGTAGAGCTGGCACGTTAAGTTTCCATTAACTGCATGCAGCTGAAATAGGGTCTAACGTCTCATGGTTATTTATCTTTAAATATTTGACCGTTCGGCTGTGGTAAGTTTGTTTAAGCCTGCTGTATAATGAACTCAACGGCAAACCATGTAATGCAGTGATAACTGCAAGGAGATTCTTACAATAAAAGGAGAAACAGAGCTGTAGTTTTTAGCTTTTGCAGCATGCATCTTCCTTGCCCATCTGTTTCCCTTTTTGTCTGTTATTTACAAACCTGTACATATGAACTAAATCATTTATAAGATCCTGTAAATATACAGCTTTCTGTCTTCACCTGCACCACTATTGCATGTGTTTTTACAATGTATTTTCTATTAATAAAGGGCATGTGATGTATTGTTCTTTTGACTGAGCTTTTGTTCCATTACAAGGCTTGCCAGTTAATAATAATAATAATAAGTAATGAACAGCTAATACCGATGCTTTATACCTGCTACACGTTGACAGATGGGAAGATTAATGATGTGTAGGGAGTCCTATAGAGTATATTCTGTATGATTATACAACACACATGTGTTAAAAAGGTTACTTTTAAAATGTCCCTCCAAATCTTCTAAATGCACTAAAATGCACCTTTAACATATCACAAGTTCACTGGTTGCTATCAATTTCAGATTTATACCTTCATTTATATCTTTGGTTTACAGCAATTTTAAACAGAACACTAACACCATCAACAGAAGGCAGGTTTAATATTCTTGTGTTAATTCTGCTTTGTGTGGAATGAATTCATTCCCAGATCTTTAGATGGTAGGCTAATTTATCAGTGACAGCTGGTCTATAACAGTAAGTTTTTATGTTACAGGGGTCAGATTTATCAGGACAGTACCGGGTATTATAACAGTCTGGTCCTTGTGTGATCAGCTGCTACCTTCTATCTCTCTGCTAATGTCTTTAGCTGCAAACTGCATTTAAATGGGCCTGTCACCAAGGATTGGAAAATAAAACGCTCCTTAAAGGTAATTTATGGCACGTTAACAAATGGGGTGCTTGAACATTTGTCTGTCGCAGATGGTTCTGTTAAAGTTATTACATATGGGGACCTTTATGTTCCACAAATTGCCTATATTTAAAATACTACTTATCTTTGTTTGTTACAAATTTTATCTCTAAACGTGCAGTGCATGGATCTAAACCAGCATCACAATTAATGTTCGGCAGTTATATTTTTTTCTTTTGTTTTTATACATTTTGTGTGCCTAGTTTTTTTTTTTTTATCCCATTTTAGAATATTCAGGAGAGGCAGGAGATCGAGACGGGGGTTAAAGTTGATACGCCCCACAGGCGAACAGGATTTATTTAGATATCAACATACTGAACAGCTCACGTGACACTACCAGCAATTACAGCACATGGAGCACATACAACACAGTGTATGAAAACTTTGGTAGGATCTACAATCTCTGAACTGATCTTCTCTGTTCAATAATAAACTAACGTTGCTGAAGAGATTGATCATGGTGGATAAACGGTTAGGGTGGATATGTGGGGCAGATATGTGACGGATTACTGTACTTATATCCATAACATACTTTGTGAGATTTTAGAAACATAACAAATGTTACACATTCTGTTACAGTTTGGTATACATGCACATGGAAAGAGGAATGGAACCATATGAAGGAGTACCAGAGTAACTCTTATAATCCATTGCAAACTAATGTCATTTGTGACACAAATCCATCATAGGAAAAATAAGAAAACATTTTAGATTCAGAGATTTATTTCTCCACCATAAATATTTTAACTGAGTTCAGAGCTGTTAATACTGGTTAAAAAAAAATCCAGCACATTTTAAGATCTTTCCTTTCACATTATATCTACATTTAGATTACATTTGTACTTTACTTGTGATAATTAATTATTGAGCCAATCCGTATACTATAGAAACTGCATGTGCAGACAGCTT
The DNA here is from genome assembly GCA_030684275.1 of Acipenser oxyrinchus oxyrinchus. NCBI lineage: Eukaryota > Metazoa > Chordata > Actinopteri > Acipenseriformes > Acipenseridae > Acipenser > Acipenser oxyrinchus. The sequence continues at coordinate 27,661 of JAGXEW010000655.1, forward strand.
GCAGTCAGATAAACAGAAGGGAATAAGCAGCTTTTCAAAACCCCTCAGACTACAGCAATGTAACAGCATTCCAAATGATAATGTGAACACCATTACTGTGCACAGTGTTTCTTAATGTAAAAACTACCATGCTAACATTTTAAAACCCTGCATTTGCACAATTTAGAAACAATTTAGAAAGCAGTTACCTAATTTACATTCATAAGAACATAAGAACATAAGAACGTTTGCAAACGAGAGGAGGATATTCAGCCCATCTTGCTTGTTTGGTTATTAGTAGCTTATTGATCCCAGAATCTCATCAAGCAGCTTCTTGAAGGATCCCAGGGTGTCAGCTTCAACAACATTACTGGGGAGTTGGTTCCAGACCCTCACAATTCTCTGTATAAAAAAGTGCCTCCTATTTTCTGTTCTGTTCTAATCTCCATCTGTGACCCCTGGTCCTTGTTTCTTTTTTCAGGTCGATAAAGTCCCCTGGATCGACACTGTCAATACCTAATTAGAATTTTGAATGCTTGAATCAGATCGCCGCATAGTCTTCTTTGTTCAAGACTGAATAGATTCAATTATTTTAGCCTGTCTGCATATGACATGCCTTTTAAACCTGGAATAATTATTTTTTATAACTTCCCCACATTGTCTAGATGAAGACATTTCTGAGTCAACATAAACTCCTAGGTCTTTTTCATAGATACCGTCTTCAATTTCAGTATCTCCCATATGATATTTATAATGCACATTTTTATTGCCTGCGGTACCTTACATTGTTCTCTATTAAATGTCATTTGCCATGTGTCTGCCCAGTTCTGAATGCTGTCTAGATCATTTTGAACGACCTTTGCTGCAGCAACGGTGTTTGCCACACCTCCTATTTTTGTGTCATCTGCAAATTTAACAAGTTTGCTTATTATACCAGAATCTAAGTCATTAATGTAGATTAGGAATAGCAGAGGACCTAATACTCATCCCTGTGGTAATCGACTGGTTACCTTGCTCCATTTTGAGGTTTCTCCTCTAATCAGTACTTTCTGTTTTCTACATGTTAACCACTCCCTAATCCATGTGCATGCATTTCCTTGAATCCCAACTGCATTCAATTTGAGAATTAATCTTTTATGCATGACTGTCAAAAGCTTTCTGGAAATCTAAATAAACCCTGTCATATGCTTTGCAATTATCCATTGTCGATGTTGCATTCTCAAAAAAATCAAGCAGGTTAGTTAGACACAATCTCCCTTTCCTAAAGCCATGCTGACTGTCTCCCAGGATACTGTTACCATATAGGTCATTTTCCCTTTTGGATCTTATTATAGTTTACATAACTTTAAATATCATAGAAGTCAGGCTTATTGGTCTGTAGTTACCTGGTTCGGTTTTGTCTCCCTTTTTGTGGATCGGCATTAAGTTTGCAATTCTCCAGTCTGTCGGTACAATCCCTGTGTCAAGAGGCCATTCCAGGTTTGTATACCACACAGGCTTAGGACATACGTGACTACAGTCTGTTTTTGTTATCTTTCTAATTAGCAATAGAATGAAGCCTTTTAGCTGTTACTCCATTCAAGTGCAGCCGACCACTAACCAATCTCTTTTACAAGGTGACCATGGTTAATTGTGTACCATCTTTCATCCCGTACATTTCTGCACATGCTTTATCTCTCCAGTCATTTTAACTAAAACATTTTACTCTCATAGGATTCCAAATACATTTTCATCATACAGAAGGGTGCTGTTGCAATAGATTTTTGAGGAGAGTGTGAGTGTGACGACGGTCCTGCTACCTGGCCATGTATAAGCAAGAAAGCTACTTGAACTTATAACAGCATCTATTCCATGGTTTATATGCCTACTGGCTGACTATGTGACATCTCCTGGTTGATGTCAGTTGTGTATGGTACCACCACACTGACTCTTGCAATATAGTTAGCAGGGCTTACCAGGTACTATAGAATTTATGGGACAGGAACCAATGCAGTTTAACAGCAATGGCCCCAATGTTTCCTGGTAGTGCCATGTGGTTACTTTATACTGGTATTGTACACACCTCATACTTATAATGCTCAAACCCAAACCTTGCTACTCAATGCCATAAGGTATGAGCCCTTATAAAAGTTTACCATAGTAAAAGCATGTCATTGCAAAAGCATGATAAAGCATAGGTAAGCATTGTAAAGCCCTGAGAGGTTTATTAAAGCATATTTAAAAACATGGCAACCCAAGGTAAATGCATAGTATAATCATGGAAAAAGCATGGGAAAACTGCAAAATACTGTGTAAATATACCATGCTACGCATCACATATATTCAGATGTTTCCCAGGTCCGGGATATCAGGCATTGCTGGGGCTTCTCTATAGTTAAAGCAGTTGCTACCTTAGTTTTACAGGATATGATAGCCTATCATGGTCTTGTGATTCATAAGATTCTGCATGGACTCTTGACAGTTTGTCTCAGTGAACTGCCCTTGCCTAACCAAATGTAAAATCACTGTATATAAACATTAGTTTCTGTAATGCTTGTAAAAGTCCAATTTAACCGAGTATTCTGCTTCGTATTCCTGTCCTATACACCTGCCCTCTATTTTATGACATATTTCAGCCTCCTACATCTCTTCTACACTAATTAAACTGCCAGATATAAGTTCCCCTTTGATGTCCTTAGCTGTGTATATATTTCTGTGACCATCAGCTGCGCTTTTTCCATTACTATTCAAAGTCATTGTAAATCTCTGCTGTCATGTTGCTCAGAGGTAATTGGATAAAGTTCTGAAGAAAGGATTACTTCAATATAGTTCTTCATCGTTAAAAGCTTTGAGATGCTCTTAACTCCTATGTCCTAATACATTGCTACAGTTGAAACAAGTTTCAGATAAAGGGCTCTTTATGGGAACCCGTAGAAATAATGGAGTGAAAGGGCTGTACTGAACAGCACCTAAGCCATTCCTGTTTCTTAAGTAGAGCCTGCAGAAATGCATTTTTTGTTTACATACTTAGATATTTAAAATGTTCCTAGAACATATTGTTAATTTCCAAGTGTTTTTAAATTTTATTGAAACAATGAATTCATGTTCTGGCACTAATTGGCCATGACAAACATAGTATACTTTTCACATTTGTATAAAAAATGCATGCTGCAAAGGGCAGACCCATAACTAGGCATTTTAGCCTTTAACATGTCTGAAGGGAACAAGATATTACTTAAAACGTGTTAACTGCAAGGTTAGATTTCCTGCCTCTACGATTATATTCAATCCTCGCATTTTCAGCACCAATCAATGATAGTGAGTCTATTTTACGTATGGTAATTTTTGTTAGTCAGGGCTGGAGTTTAGTTTTTTACTTCACAGTAAAATCTAAGATCAAGCTATGTGCTTATAATAAGGAAGATTACATTGTTTTCTTTTTTCTGATCAAATTAAAACTTGAACAGTAACTGCACGCATTTGTGGAATTTCAGCAGAGTTGCTGTAAGCAATAAAAAACTACTGCATGATTATTTTACCAGCCACATTAACCCTTACACAGTTCTTTAATATCTCTATAGTATTCTTGTATATATAACTGTTAAATAATTTCATGTGTGGCATTTTCACATAATCATTGATTGGTACTGTAAAAAAGCATGGATTGAAAATAATCGTAACAGAAGCATGGGTACTGCAATGACTTAATGGCATCAAGCATATTCAGAAAGGCATAAAACCGCTTTTCCATCTATACAGTTAGCAAAAAGAAAATTCTTCCGTTTCCCTAGAGATCCAAACCAATTTCAAATTTAGCAAGAGCCATGCAGGTTTGTATGTTATCTTCAAACTGACAATTAAGAAGGTAATTAAAAATAATAACAGATTAGATATTGCTGTACCATGTTTGCTGTAGTACATAAATAGATTTTGTTTTTCTTTATACATACACATTTTAACACATTATAAGAGCTCATAAACTTGTTTTATAATGGTGCTTTTAAAATTAGCAAATGGGTGGGTGTGGCAAAGTGGTTAACAGTGTGCAGGAGTAGGAATGCAGCAGTGATCAATGAACAAATGGACAACGATAATCCAGGTGCAATGATATTTTATTTGGTCCGATGACACAAAACACAGTTAATAATAATGATAACAAGCAATACAGTGGCATGTATTGCTTCGTTGTAATCCACGGGTTGGTCCTGAAATAATAACAGTCCCGATCTTTTTACACCCACACGTAACACAAAACGCAATCACCAGTCCACAGAGCGTACTCTAGTGCTCGTGGTGCAAATACAGTTTATCATGAAACAAAGTGCAGTGTTGTCCAGGTTTAGTGCTGGCCTTTAGCGACAGCTCTGGATCATGTTAGCCATCTAATAATAACAAACAAGTATTCATTAGACATGACAAACAAAAGAAACAAAGCACAATAACAATACAGGTTCTCCTTCCGGTTCAGCTTTTAACCATAACAAGGAACAGATCACTTCGCTATGCCCCCCTTTTTTACCATCAATCATGACCCCTTGGTTAACTAGTGCAACCGCTCCTCCAATCCACGGCTGCAATGTCGTTTCCCTTCCGGATCGATGATTTAGTGTATCATAGCTCAGCCCCCTTTCTAGATGACTGACTTCCTTCAAACCCTGGGGAAGTGAACGACACAGATATGCCAGAATAATGAACTGTCGACGCCATGTTGTTGGGTTTGTGTAGAACCAGGTTCGTGGTCGTTAAGGCCGTTGCTAAGGAAGTGACGCATTCCCTTTTCTAGTGCAGAGGCGCATGCAATCTTCAGTCTATGCTAGGGGGCGCTGACAGCTGACAAGTGAAAACATTGAGAACCGCAAAACAAAATTATTACTTGAGTGTCATTTTTCCGCCCCTCATGGCTTTGCACCCGAGGTGGCTGCCCCGCCCTAGTTACGGGTCTGGCAAAGGGTAACCACAACATGTCTAACCAAAACAAGAAAACATGTTGTGGAGGCATTGCCTGGACAGCTAACTGAATTTAAGCCACTTTTGGCAAGTTGGCTTCTGTACTACCGGTAGCAAGATATATGATCTTGAGAAAATGTTGGGAAGCACTGTTCTTGTAATAATATTGTCTGCTCTGCTACAATTCAGGTTACTTCAGGCAGCCCTTACATTTATTACAAATGAAACACTTCTGCTGGCGATTGAGGTTGTCTTTCTGCACAATTCTCATTCTGTTAGATTTATCAGCTGTGTCTAACAATAAATCAAACAGAAAGGCTTACATCCAAGGGAGAGGGGGATGGACATTTTGCACCGTTTCCAGCACATTTATCACATTGATGCTAAATACCATCATCCATTTCTCTGTCCAACCAGTTGGCTTCCTATAAAAGTTGAGGCCAGTCTGGTATGTATTACTGAACATGGGTTGAACTTGTATAATAATCAAATTGCCTGAAAAATACATGGAAAAAAGTTATTTTGATTCTTGCATATAAACCATGCCAGCATTTTACTTTTCAGTTGGATAAAAGAGGGATTGATTATTTACCTTGAGCATTGATTATTTTACCTTGATATTCTAATAAGAACATAAGAACATGCAGACAAACCTTCAGGCATTCATCTGTACATTGATATCTCTAAGCAAGAAAATCCTCTAAATATTCTTAAGGGTGTTTATACACTAGGATGGTCAGCATTTAGCTTAACTAAAGTGTTTCTGTGGATGTCACTGCAAAATCTGTAAACTGGAAGCTAACTATAGCTAAACGCCTCATTAGGTTTTATGCTGTAGATTATTCTTATTTGTAATGCTTCTCTGGTTGTCGTCATTAGTGTTCTGCATGTCGCTGTCAGGGGAGCTGTAGTTTATACACAGCCTTGTTTGTTTACTTTTCTTTAATATAGTCTCGATGCACACAGATTGGCATTGACATAGGCGGAAGCTCATTGAGGTCTTTGCTAATTTGTGGAAGGTCATTGTCTTTCCTACAGTGGTTACAAGCAGGGGGTTTTCCATAGAATGAACAGAACCTAACAATCTTTGCAATACATGGATAAATAGCAACTTGGACAGCAACTGTGATTGTCGAGATGCTGTACGGTCCTAGTGTCTGGCATTTCCAGTCTGGGATGTCTGCTCCATCACACTACAGGTACAGAAAAAAGATTTGTTACAAAATAATACATTACAACAACATTAAGTTTGCTACACAAACCCACAAAACTAAGTTTTACACTACAGCAATCTTGACTAGACATGTTCTACCTTAGCATTGCAATATAGACAAGGAAAGTTTACTTTAACTAAAGTAACATTAATTAGTCCAAGATCAGTGATATCAGGGCTCTGTGAAATGAGCCACTAATGTTAATATTGAGAAATCAGGTCTATTTGCTAATTTTGATGTTGGAATAGACCCTGTGATTAATTCAAATTCAAGCTTCATTAACGATGTAAGGAGAGCTACATTCCCCCAACCAAGTCAATTGAAAGTGCGTAGTGTGATATGAGTGATGGGCAGAATTGCCATTTGTTGAAGAATCCTTTTAAAAAATAAATAATTGTAACTCATAAGGGGTACACACAGGCCAATCTGTGAGTTGGTGGCAGCTGGGGTCCCCTGACTTTGCTATAATTATCAGCCCACATTGCCTCCCCAGACAATATTCATTAGTTCAATTCATTCTTTCGAATTCTAATTTGGGGTATTGTTCAATATACACTTGGTTAAACTACATTTATGTTCAAGTGGATTTCTGTTGACCTCTTTTATAGCAGGTGCGATTTCTAAAAGGATAATTCAGTTCATTAGCTGTTTGTGCATTAGCCACATGTAACAAAACCCACCTTCAAATGTAACAATGCCAGATTTTCAGAAGACAGCTATATATTTTAATGAAATGGAAAAATGGGCTGAAGCCAATTTGGGCAGTGTGGTTAATTTGATAAGCCATCTTGCAGATTGTGCAGATGATTAAAGAAGAAAACAAATAATAACAATTTTAAACAGCCTAACCTAGACCAACATTACTAGCCTCACTGTCAATCAGAAAGTCATTTTAAAAACAGTTTGAGTATTGGTTAATACAGCCTCTAAGAGTAGTATATCATATTTATTAAGGCATTATTCTTTATGGAATTGTTCATTCCTTTATGACATTGAACTTTGGTGCGAGTCCATTCCAGATAATTAAAGGATCAATGCTTTGAGGTTACTTACAGATGGTAGGCTCAGGATTGATTGTTCCTGAGGTCTGATCAGAACCCCGATTCCCAGCCTTCATCAGTGTATTACCTTTATTGTTTTAATGTTGATGGGGGCTGGGGCAACAGGTCTTTAACACATGGTTTATTCAACCACACTAGTAATACAGGGATATTGAAAATGACTATTCTGACTTCAATTCCAGATTGGGATCTCTTGTTGCTGTCTTCAACCCATCTCCAAAATATGCATGTTCAATGTATTACTTTTATAGGGCTGTAAACAAAGCAAGGGTTAAACATCAATAAACACAAACTCGTTGCAAAACAGATGTGCACATATCATTACGACAGAGTGCGAATACACAAATCTAACAAGATTTACAAGAATCCACATTGTGGGAAAAGGATTTTCAGCCCTATTTTGTTTTAATTTGTTTGCAGGTACCTAAACACTGCCAGCTGCAGATCAGGTCTCCCATATCTCAAGATATATCTTCTGTAGCACTGGATTTGATGCGTGTATTTATTATACATGGAATGAACTTCAGAGCAAATCTTTATGTGACCTGTTCCATTGCGGAATGGTGTAGAAGCTGGTAAAGATGATGTTTGGTGTAGGAACAATAGCACTCCCGATCATGGCACTGTGCTCAGCCCTTACAAGATATCAGTGTCAAGGGGCTACTCTGTTGGGCAGCTCGGAGCCCTGACCATATCCGACAGGTGCCCTTTACATAGCTCCACAAGTGCTTCACATTAAATGACTAATCCCTTACAGTCAACTTTTAATGTTGTCTGCTAGTGAGATACAATGGCATGTTATATGGTGTTCTAACAGCCTTACAGTAGGGCCCATATCAACAGCGTCTGCAGATGTTTTAGGTGTTATGTAAACATAAAAGCTACAGTATTGCAACTTAATGCATTTCCACAACTTCCAAAGGAAGGTAACACCAATGGAACTATTTTGATAGCTAGAGCTACTTTAATACAAGTTAAAGATTGGTGGTATAAATATCTGCCACTGTTTAGATAATTAAAACGTATTAATAACTTCATTAATGATAATTAGGATAGCTATATCACATTTACAAAAGTGTTCCAAAGCAACTTCACTCTTTATTAAAATGATAAAGTGTGCCTCCGTTATATCCTTATACTGTATATTCTGTATTCTGGGGTGGCATCAAGCTGTGGTAGTATGCTGAACTCTTATGAATAATTCACAAGTCAAATGATGAAAGCCCTACAGAGAGCAAGCAGCTTAAAATGGAATGTTACATTGTTCTGTATTTATTATTTTACTTTCCTGTACCTGAGAATTGTCATTGTTCTTGGTAGTGCAGAGTGTGGCTGCTCAAATAGATTTCTTCATTTGTTTTTCGTATGACCTGGGAACATGCTTTGAACTGCTTTGAAAAGCCAGGCTGCTTATCTTACTTCTTCATTCGGATGATGTATGGCTATAGAAAGGGGAGCCTTTACCATATGACTGCAGGTGTATTTGAGGAACAGCATATTTACACAATCTAATGTACTATCCAGTCGGTTTTGGATTTATAGATCAACGTTACTGAGGGGTCAAGGGACAATGCTGGCAGCCATAAAAATAGCATTGCTGAAATTGCCAAGTGCAAGAGAAATTAAAAGTTATGGCAGCCCTTGATTTGCATATCTGCACTGAAACCTGAGTCGCTCTCTAAAAACCAAGGAATCAATTTCCAGTTCAATATACGTCCTTTATTAGTTCAGGTCATGCAGATACAGTGCTAACCAAGCCATTAGCTCTTAGCACACGTTATCCTAATGATCTTAAAAGAAAGCTCCATCACAATAAGCAGTTGACGCCTTACTCAGTCACGTTTGGACAAACTGGCTGTGATGTACTGTATAAAAGTAGCCTCTTTGAGGACCCATAGACAGGTATTGACTTGTACATCTGTCTGGAAACTCAAGTTACGTAGACCGCAAGCATTTCCAAATTAATTTTTTTAAAGGCCCCTGACAAAAGGAGCAGATTTTATTTACAAGTAAAGCTTACAGCTGTGTATTCTTTTTTCATTCTAATCGGTGAGACCTCAACATAGGGAAATACAGGTAGTGGACAAAAAAAATGGAAACACCAATGTAAAGTCACTTAATAGGGCGTTAGGCCACTATGGTATCCCGCTCTGTAGAGTTCTCAGCGGACCGTTTTTGCAGTTGCTCATCTGTTTTGCCTTGCACTTCGAATTAATGCACGGATATCACGATCCTGGAGTATGCGGTTCCGCTCACTGTTGCCCTTTGCTGATGATGTCTTTCCCTCGGAGTTCCATGCTAACATCACCTTAGACACCATTGCTTGTGAAACATCAGCAAGTTTAGCTGTCTTGGTCACTGAAGCTCCTGCCAAACGCGCCCCAACAATTCTCTTGCAGCCATGCTAGCCATAATTATAGGCAACCAGGCCTGTCCAGCATTTTTATACATGACCCTAAGCATGCTGGGATGTTATTTGCTTAATTAATGCATGAGCCACACCTGTGTGGAAGCCCTTCAATATACTTGGTGTCCCTCATTTACCCAGGTGTTTCCATTTTTTTGTCCACTACCTGTATATCCCTTTACCACAAAGGCAGCAGGCTATAGAAAGTTACAAGTCAGAAAAGACATCTGGTTGCCCGAGTCAACTGCATGAGCAAAGCCCATGTAGATCTCCCTTAAGAATACTAATTATTCTTCAAAATTCTTTTGAAGAATAATTTGAAGAGGCTGTGTGGTCCAGTGGTTAAAGAAAAGGGCTTGTAACCAGGAGGTCCCCGGTTCAAATCCCACCTCAGCCACTGACTCATTGTGGGACCCAGAGCAAGTCACTTAACCTCCTTGTGCTCTGTCTTTCGGGTGAGATGTAATTGTAAGTGACTCTGTAGCTGATGCATAGTTCACACACCCTAGTCTCTGTAAGTCGCCTTGGATAAAGGCGTCTGCTAAATAAACAAATAATAATAAGATCAGAGGATTGTTTGCCAAAAAGACACATTTGTTTAAGGAAAAGCCGCAGTAACTTGTTTAACTATGCTGATGTGATCCATACATACATTCACTAGGTTTCTATATAGGTGGTAAAGATAACAGTATAAAAGCTGTACAATTGCATGGACAGCTGGAGAATAATGGAGTTGGTATTTGTTCCAATCCATCAAGGAAGATTATCAGTTCTACCTTCTTAACTCCTATCAAGTATGGGATGCATGCTTCTTTCTCCCAAATGATGAAGCCCAACATTAGCCTTTCATTACAGACTGAACGTAAAAGCAACAGTCAGAGGGAAACCAAGCTACTCAGTACAATTATTCAACAGCTTCTTCCTGCAACTGCAATTGTTTTCTTGCTTTAGCACGTCTGTTGGCTATTAAGAAAAAAAAAACACTGTAACAGATAGGAATCTATCTAGAGGCATGTTGTCTATCTAGGATATGGACAGCATGCCCCACATATTGACCTGTTCCAATCCAGTTTTAAATAACTTTAGCACAGCAGAGGCAGAAGTGTTAAAGGGACTAGGAGCTCTTAAAATAAATCCCCTGGGTCAGATGAGATCCTCCCAATAGTACTCAAATAAATTAAAGAAGTTATTTACAAAGTGCTTGAGACAGTGGAGAATTGCAAACTTAATGCCGATCCACAAAAAAGGAGACAAAACTGAACCAGGTAACTACAGATCAATAAGCCTGACTCCTATTATATGTAAACTTATGGAAAGTATAATAAGATCCAAAATGGAAAATTACCTATATGGTAACAGTATCCTGGGAGACAGTCAGCATGGTTTTAGGAAAGGGAGATCATGTCTAACTAACCTGCATGATTTTTTTGAGGATGCGACATCGACAATGGATAATTGCAAAGCATATGATATGGTTTATTTAGATTTCCAGTAAGCTTTTGACAAAGTCCCACATAAAAGATTGTTTCTCAAACTGAACATAGTAGGGATTCAAGGAAATGCATGCATATAGATTAGGGAGTGGTTAACATGTAGAACACAGAAACTACTGAATAGAGGAGAAATTTCAAAATGGAGTAAGGTAATTAGTGGATTACCACAGGGATCAGAATTAGGTCCTCTGCTCTTTCTAATCTATATTAATGACTTAGATTCTGGTATAATAAGCAAACTTGTTAAATTTGCAGACGACACAAAAATAGGAGTGGCAAACACCATTGCAGCAGCAGAGGTCATTCAAAATGATCTAGACAGCATTCAGAACTGGGCAGACACATGGCAAATGGCATTTAATAGAGAAAAGTGTAAGGTACTGCACGCAGGCAATAAAAATGTGCATTATAAATATCATATGGGAGATGCTGAAATTGAAGAAGGAATCTATAAAAAAGATCTAGGAGTTTATGTTGACTCAGAAATGTCTTCACCTAGACAATGTGGGGAAGCTATATAAAAGGCTAACAAAATGCTCAGATAGATAGTGAAAAGTGTTGAATTTAAACCAAGGGAAGTAATGTTAAAACTTTACAATGCATTAGTAAGACTATAGAATATTGTGTTCAGTTCTGGTCACCTTGCTACAAAAAGGATATTGTTGCTCTAGAAAGAGTTCAAAAAAGAGCAACCAGAATTATTCCTGGTTTAAAAGGCATGTCATAAGCAGAGAGGATAAAAGAATTGAATCTATTCAGTCTTGAACAGAGAAGACTATGCAGCGATCTGATTCAAGCATTCAGAATTCGAAAAGGTATTGACAATGTCGATCCAGGGGACTTTATCGACCTGAAAAAAGAAACAAGGACCGGGGATCACACATGGAGATTAGATAAAGGGGCATTCTGAACAGAAAACGGGAGGCACTTTTTTACGCAGAGAATTGTGGGAGTCTGCAACCAACTCCCCAGTAATGTTGTTGAAGCTGACACCCTAGGATCCTTCAAGAAGCACCTGGAATATAAGAAGCTCAACACTGAAAGCACCAAAAACATAACAGCAGTTTCTTTTTTACTACTGGTAGCCTCAGATAATGTAAGATAAGACCCTGAATCCCCTCTAAGTAAATCCTTCCTCTCTAGATGCTGCAGTGTTGGGATAACTGGCCAGGAGATTCTAAAGTGTTATGACCTCCTCAACGAGGATTACCTGCTTCACACTCTGATACCCTTCCGACATCTCCCTCTCTCTGCTCCAGGGGAGAGGGGGAAGGGTTGGCAGAGGACGCCAGGATTCAAGGGGGAAAGACTTTTTAAGACTTTAACAGCAAATGCTGTACTTCCTGCACAGGAGAAACCGATCAAAGAAATGATGGCTGATATTAAAATAATAATAGGAGGCTGTGTGGTCCAGTGGTTAAAGAAAAGGGCTTATAACCAGGAGGTCCCCGGTTCAAATCCCCCCTCAACCACTGACTCATTGTGTGACCCTGAGCAAGTCATTTAACCTCCTTGTGCTTTGTCTTTTGGGTGAGACGTAATTGTAAGTGACTCTGCAGCGGATGCATAGTTCACACACCCTAGTCTCTGTAAGTCGCCTTGGATAAAGGCGTCTGCTAAATAAACAAATAATAATAATAATAATAGCAAGTACATTTGCATATTGTTGCTGTTCCTTCAAAAACCCCATACAGATTGTGAATTCTTTGCTGAAATTAAACCTCTGTAAGAATTTTGTAGCCAGGGACAGATTCCAAGTAGTTATATTTAGCTTCTGGTGGGATGTGGTATACCTTCTAGTATTGACACAAGCGAGACGGCGAGGGTCAGCTTGCTGTGTGGCCTTCAAACTGTACCCCAAAGAGAATGGTTAATATGGTCCGTTCTGTAAAATCATAAGCAAAGTAACAGACGATTATATAGAGCACTATCTCTGAGATAGATGTTCAGCCAGATAGAACCAGATAGCAATAACTGCAGAAAGGGCAAGAGTCAGGCTGTGAAAACATTCTCCTCACCGCACGCCTTCTTGCCTTACAGGGTCTGTAGCTGACTGAGATCGAGCAGTGTGTTTGATCGATTCCCACTGTGATGAGTGACATGTGCAGTTTGTAACAAACGGCTGCATTAGTTCTTCTTAAAGTTACACTGCCTCATACGAAGGCCTTAAAGTAGATGGCAGAGAATACATTCATTCCTATTATAATCAAATCAATTTCTACAACAAGCTTTTTAAATGCCCTATCAGTCAGTCTCTCTTCATGAATCTTGTATTAATAGAGGCAGTACTATTGATTTGTATTTTTTTTAATATACTTTGGTATATAGATTATTTTATTTAGGCATGAAAGAAATAAGTCACAATACAATTTCAATCTCTTGCTAATCGAAACTTCTCTGGAAGTGCAGCAGAACTTTTTCTCCTGTGGATGAATTTAGTACTGGTGAATGTCCATTTAATTGGTCTTAGTTTATAATAAATTGTTTTTTGTGTGTGTGTGTGTTGATCAGCTCAGCTCCAGCTATGGCGTCTCAGTCGGGGGGAGCAGGTTTGACTCGCCGGCATGGCTGTCGCTTTGTGCCTGACAGCGCGGTGTTGGTGTAGGAATGTCAGCGAGGTGGTAGGAGGAGATATAATAGTATCTGCATCTAGGATGAATAAAGGTCTGGTAATAGAGAAGCTCAAGATGCAAACAAAGTGGTCCAGGAAGGGATTGTTATAAAAGGAGCCTTGATGCAGGTGTCCCCCTTAGCAACACCTGTAACCAAAGTGATTTTTACTAATGTGCCCCTTTCCTTAAAAGCGAGTTATTGGAGAGTAGGGTAGTTAATGTTCCCAATCAAGAGTATGTCTCTTGGGTTAAAATAGCCCAAACTCAAACATGTTTTATCTTTTAGAAGGCAGGCTTTTGTTGAATAACCTCATCAGTGTAATAGATGTAGCCTGGACATTTAATATTTACGAAAGCACATGTGTTGTGTTCACCAGTTTGGACACACTATCCTGCTTGAAATGTAGTAATATAGGGGCATCAGAGGAACAACTGCCCGATGAGGGAGGCTGAGGAATGAAGCCACGGAACACAGCCCTGAGAGAGCTGTAAAAGGAAATGATTTTACTTTAAAATGATCAGAGCTGAGTAACACAGGATACCCTGAAGGATGATCCCTTCCCAGTGTGCAGGGGCTGCTCCCTGTCTGGCATGCTGTATTCTCTCTCCATCAAGCCTCTGCTGGGTATGCTGATGAGCAGGATGTGAGGCTAGGCAATGGTCTGCTCTATAGAGGATGGTGGCTGTTTTTTCTCAACAAGATGGGGGGGCTGGGGCTGTTATTAATTGACCACAGCACTCTGAACAGTTGAAGCCTGCCTTTTGAAAGATTGGAAAAGGGGGAAGAGAGAGGAGGAGACTGACAGGCCAGGATATATATATATATATATATATATATATATATATATATATATATATATATATATATATATATATATATATCCAGTTGTAGTCAAAAGTTTACATACCCCAATGGAAATGTATAATTTCTAGAAATTTCTCAAAACAAAGAATTTTAGGAAAATCTTTTGTAGCAAAAGTTTTGCTTTTGAGGCTGAGGAAAAAAAGTTACAACAAATAGATGTCTACAAATGTATTTAAAGCCAAGTGAATTTCCTTACCCTTATAAAATGGGGCCATGAAAATTAGGTGTTCCAACACTTGAGTGTATTCATCCTGCAGGAATATATCCCTGTAAAACTGCAGTATGAATTATGTGTTAATGTCTAATATATGCGCATTTGTGTTAATATTATATATGCCAGCATTAATTTAAAAAATAGTGTAAAATGAAATAGGCTATGCTTACTTTAGCAGATGTTAAAGCCAAGGGCAATAAGAAGGCTGAAGATGTTTGGATAACTGATTTAAAAAACATAAACATAATAAATACTAATTAACTAGTGTAATTACTAACCATACTGATATATTAAAAAAACAACTTAATTTTACAGCACACATCTGTAAGTGGACAACAAAAGAAAAGAAAAAAATACAGTTATATGTGTCTGATCCTTAAAGTTTAAGATTCTTAAAAAATAAACATATTGTATCCTAGACAAGTCGCCTAAATCTTCTGTATCTCATCCGTGTTTTAAGCACAGTAAAATTACCAGGAAAAAAATGTTTTAAGAACACTATTTCTCTGTCAAAAAAAAGAGCCTCCATTGACAAGCATGGCAAGTTTTTTTTTCTTTTGTTCCTAAAACCGGTGTGGCTGCTTGAACCTGTAGAACTCCTCTGTTTCTCCCCTGGGACACTTTCACCCTTCCTTAAATTTGCTTTACTTACTCTTATCTGCCCCCTATTTTACTGCATTTAATCCTGTACTTCAGAGTACTGTAATCTGCCAAGTGTTTAATCTGTAGTATTTGGTATTTAATCATATCTTGATGTAACTATCACTGTCACTTTTATCTGCTGTATTATTGAATTGTATTTTGTCACACTTGTACTTGCTTGAACTAGTCATTGTATTTATCTTGCTCTTATTGTATTATTACTTGTACTGTAACACTTGAAATGTATTTGCTTACGATTGTAAGTCGCCCTGGATAAGGGCGTCTGCTAAGAAATAAATAATAATAATAAATAACTGTAATAATCAAATGTAAACAACAGAAGAGGAGATGCTGAATTGACCAGCTACATGTCTTTATGTGTCTCCGGATTCCAGCCTTTGAACAGCTCTCGTAGTCAGCCAACATGTTCCATCTGCCACCACATGGCTTTATCAGAAACCCAATTCCCAAACCAACAACAACAACAACATACAATGATATCACCTGAGCAGCCACTGGACTACTAATCACATCTAAAGTATCTACTTTTAAAGGGGACCAGCTGATGCAGAATGCATCTCAACAACTGTCACAATTCATTGAAGAACACGAAAAATGTTTACCTGGCATATGCTTTAACAAATCGTTACCTATTAAAATACTGAGTAATGATGGTTAGAGTACGTCAAGGTTGTCTGTTTCCATTTTTTCTTATTATGGTGAAATCCAGAAATGTGTGCACGTTCAAAGGTTCTTAATAAAATGAAAGGGTTACATTTCAGCATGCCCAGCAAATGCATGTAGTGAGGAGTAATTTGCAACTTTTATATCTGGCTGCTATGTGAAATTGCTATGTGTTTTTGCACATCTGCAGGGCACAACACTGAATATATTCATAGAAAAAGAATTTCCATGCCCATAGGGATTCTGCATGTCTGGTAGAGGCTGGACTAGGTTCTTATCTTCAGCCTTACACAGAATTACTCTGGGTGTAGAAATGCTGTCTTTGCTCAGTCTTCTTTACCAACTGAGGAACTGATCAAAATACATTGTGGAAATAAGTCAATATTCTCTTGAAGAGCAAATCGTAAGCTTAACTACACATAGCCCCCAAAAATATGTTCTCCATATTGTTACCTTTACAATTCCCTTCCTTTATGGTGTGTTCTTGGGGGTCAGGGCTGTACACAACGTGTTCTGGGTTTGTAAAACACAAATGTTCCCAAGCGCTGTTCCCTCAGAACAATTTGCACTACTTATTCCATTCCATTCCTGGTTCTTGTACTCTCCAGATTAGACTCTCCTTGCTGGTCTCCCGGCTTTGGCTATCTGCCTCCTTCAGCTGAGTCAAAATTCTTCTGCTCATCTTGTATTCTCTCAACCTTGCTACTCGCATGCTACCCCACTGCTTCACACTGCACTGGCTACATACCTCTGCTTGCATTCAATTCAAGATCCTTATTCTTGCCTACTGCTCTCTTCAGCACATTGCCCACGTCTACCTCCAAGCCCCCGTGTATCTCTACACTCCCTCTTGCCCTCTCCGCTCCTCCTCTACTGGCCTAGACTGCACTTGTAGATCTCTTGCTCCTCCCCTCCTACTATGCACTGTACTCGCCTGACCTCAGCACCATGTTACTGGATTCTCAGTTCATGCACTATCCTTGCACTATTGCGTTGCTATTATATAACTGTAGATATACATTGTTTTAACCCTAACTTGCTGCATCTTATCTTATACTGTATTTTAGTTGTATAATTTGCACTTACTGTAAACTATACTATATTTAAATATTGTTTTGCATTGTAAGGGTGCATTGCCCTATAACACTTGTAAGTCGCCTTGGATAAAGGCGTCTGCCAAAAAAAGAATAATAATTATTAAAAAGGGAGGTCCCGCTCCAGAAGCCAAACCTAACACACCTTCCCTATACTGTGGCAAGATTTAAAATCCCCTAACTAAATACTTGCATTAATTACTAAAACTAAGACCCCGGTGGTCAGTGATTTGGCTTTTTTTTACTTATAAAATTATTTTTTACTTTTTTCCTTCATTCCTTTGTTCCTTTATTCATTTGTTTCTTTGTTCTTTTGATCCTTTTTGATCTCTGTCACAAATACCTGTATGTTCTGGCTACTCAGTGTTGGGGTGGGTTAGTGGCTCCTTTTTATAGCGAGACGCAAAACTGGGACACGCCCAACAGCCGCTCAAGGACCCACAGCCATCCAATCCCTGGCTGCGATTCCCTGTAAACAAAACCCAGCTGACAGTGTGTCACAGACGGAGTGTCTGGTTCTTTCCTGCAGACACACGCATGCGTTCGAGAAGCCAGTGACGGTACGTTGTCCCTGTTACAGCCTTCTTTGTTATTGGCTAAATAGATTCAGTTCCTTCAAATTATCTTCATAGCGCATACCTTTTGCTCTGGGATTAGTCTGGTCGCTCTTCACTGGACTCTCCCAAAGCCAGTTTCACATAACCTCCCTTGATTTGCTCACTTTTTTTACTATATAACCATTGCCTCTCAAACTGCCTGCTTGCAGCTTTGTAGAAAGTGCAGCAAAAAGCAACCAGCATAATCCTCTATGATTACTTTAGAAAAGGTATGAGCTATGAAGATAGGAGGAGGGAAAAGTATTTGTTTATTGAGGAAGGCAGAAAATTCCATCTTAAAGAAACGCAGCCATCTCTCACACAGTCCCGCAAAAAGAAAACAAGCTCACGAAAAGGAATTTGGAATTTGAAAAATTGGAATATGAAACAAATTCAAGCAAGTGAATGCTGGCCCACCTTTTGTAGACCCCTAGATGTTTTTTAAACAGTTTCAAAATTCTGATAGTGCCCAGCAAGCCAAGTGTTAAATCCTACAGTAAAAGACCTGTGTGCAAAAGATATCAGCCCACGTGTGATTTATGCAATCTGCTTAACTACAAACAATGCAGCAGGTGGGATTACAAAATAACTCATTACTGAAATGAAAGGAGTCCCAGGGCACCTGTGACAAAGCAGTGGGATAAAGGTGACACCCATCCCCATCACGGCATTCCTAGCCTTCACTGGCATGTTGACTTGCTGGGCGGAAGCTCTTTGATCCCAGATTATGTCCTTTACTTTGCCTTTATGAAATGCAAATAAGCCTTTGTTGAAAACAATTATTATAATGAGCAGGAATTATAGCATTAGTAGGAACTGAAGAGACACCCAAGGCAAATTTAATAAAAGACGAGACTAAACTGTCTAAATATGTGACTGAGAGAGATAGTTTTCTTTACATAGCTCCAAGTTTAAATTTGTTTTTTCAGCTCACAATACCTTTTTAATACAAATTGATTATTTATTTTATATAATTATATTCCAATTAAAGGAATACTGATTTTTACAGATTTTTTTTTTTTTTACATAACATATTTTTTTTTAATATAATTTACTTACATACTTACATTTAACAGGATTCAGTGGAATGTACAGATTAATCATAAATATGTTTTTCAGATATATATAAACTGTATATATATAAAGTTGTGCTTGCATGTGCTTTACCGTGCTTGCATGATGCTTCACTACACTTTGCAATAGTTTTTCCATGATAAACCTTTATAAGTGATGTTCAAATCCTGTTCTTAAAAGAAGCCTCAACAGATTTTTACTCATTGATTTAGCACTCCTTCATTGTTTACTGTGAATGTTACAATGCTGGAATGCTGTCCTGACTCCAATTTTGTGTATTTGTGTGCTATATTTTCTTTGTACAACCAGTCCTGTTTTTTTTAGCTCCTGCTATACATTGTTGAAATGATTCCATGTGGATTTGATGTTACTCAAAACCACACAATTACTGCCCTTAGAAAGATTGTAAGAAAGCCATTTAAGATGCATAGCATACATTTGACAGAGTTGAATAGTTGAGGTAAAGATAGTCCAAATGGTTGGCTGGTCACTACTTTTAAAAATATATATTAATAATCATGCATTTGCTCTTTTTGTGAGTGTGCAGTTTTGTAACACTGCTGTTTGTGCAGTATATATAAAAACGGCTTGAAAATGTGTAAAACTATTTATTGATGTTCTAAAATTAATGAGGTGGGCCAATAGGAAATCCATCTGGCGGAGGAAAAGCACTGAAGGCTCTTATATTACAGTGAAGTCTTGGTTGGTCCCCACCATTACTAAGAAAGCTGAGTCCGATATGAGTATGCTACTCTCAAGAAATCAAAATCGCAATCCATTCTTTTTTTCAGATATAAGAGTTAGCTTTAGTTACTGTTTAAAACATGATACAGTGCCACATGATTTGAAACGACACCATATGGGTGTACAGCCAGTGTGTTTATTAATTCTAAAGACGTTCGTGCCACCTGGCTGTTCTTCAGGGGATTTTTTCACAAATGTAGCCCATGGCGCATCCCAGTATGATTCACCGCGGCTACCACAGTACCAGGGAAGCTTTCCACAGAACCCGCTGTAGTGCTGTAGGCATCACCTAATTTGCATCTCTAATTCAAGGCAATGCCAAATCGTGTAGACAGGCCCTAAAAAAGTGGCCAGGCATCGAATATAGACAAAATTTGGAGTACTGCTATACACTATTGGAAGTCTCCTTGAGTGCGTGTTCATCGGACTGGACATAGGTATGTTCTCTTAAATGGGATCTGTGTACAAACAGCAGGCTGCAGGCAGGGTCACTGCATAGGGCATACTTCAGAAACGTTTTAGTCTGGTAAGCAAGCACCATTTTTACCATTCATTTCTTTCTTGCTCCACTAAGCTACCTCACAGTCTCCTTGGCAGCAAAAATAGGATGATCTGCACAATTGAATAGTGAATGAGCTGTATCACAGTCCCAGGCTCATAGCAGGGATGACCTGCTGTGTAAGAGAGACATGTATTTTCTAAAGAATGGAACTTTTAGTAGAAAACATGTACAGATAGAGCCAAAAGTTTTGCATCACTTAGAATTTTAGGATTGAGACATAATTAAAAAAATATATATATACAATTTTGATCTTTTATTTAACATTGTGTAATCAAAGAAACTACAAAATGATATTGCAAAAGTCTACCAGAAGCCAGTAGTACAGTATTTCATGTTAGATTTTGAAATGTAACATTTTTGTCAGTTTTTCATTAAGCATATGGACAACTATAAAGCGGTATTTAATTGAATATGTTTGCGTAAAATTATTCAGCAGGTTTCATTCGACTTTATGAAGCAAAAATGGTTAATTCTGTTGGGTGATGCAAAACTTCTGGCCATAGCTGTAGGCTGCTATAATAAAGGAATGCTTAAATAAATAAGTGAAGGCTTTCTATATTGTAAATGTATATTTCAGACTTGAAACAAGTCATTTACCTGTGTTAACCATACAACCTATATGTAAAACACCATGCACATTACTCAAACAAATTAAAGGAGTAAACAATAAATATGTCAAAAATAAAACCATGAACATGCAGGCAAAACAGTTGGTTAGTCATTCAGCTGGTCAACCTTTTATGCGTTCGTTAATAAATTAAATGACAGCTGTTGAGATGCACCATTTGGAGGTCTGTCTGTTTGTCTGGCTGCATGTATGTACAGTACAGAACACTTGCACTTGTATGCTTTTCCTTTATCTCTTGTCACTATCTAATGAAACTTGCTTCAGACATTCTTTTAACTTTTTACTTGTATTTTAAGAAAAGCTATTCAGTTATGCTGCTTAAGCACAAGCTAGAGAGAGCATCGGAATCTGGGGTATATGAAGGCTCCCCTCCAGCCTGTTTGTCCAGCGTGCAATGGTGACAGGGGATGTCACTGATATAGCTGTTTGTTGTAGGCTAATAGACTGAGTTCCCATCTTCAAATGTTATACCTTGACTGTCTAAAGTCGCAATGTCCTTATTGTAAATGTGGGACCAAACTTTAGCACAGCATCATCATAACCTCTCCTGATTTGTATTCTATACTTCTGACTATGTCACCCAGCACTCTCTTACCTATTGTATTTGGACTATTAATTCATCACAGTTCAGTGCAACTGTCAAAAAAGAGAAGCCAAGGTTAGGATGAAGACTAAACAGCTCTCTCATTGTGAGAAAAAGGTGTTTACTCCAGTTTGTCAAATAATGTTACACTCATATGATAAATATATAGATGATACATTGAGAGGACACTCTCCAGTACTTCTCTGTCAATCTAGCACCAACCAAAACATACTATATGAGAGAGAAAGCTCACCCAGGAAACAGAGCCAGAGAAAGACAGCCAGACTGTAAAGGCACAGCTGGAGTTTTGTATTAGTACAGATACCAATTAAAAAGTTACCCTTAAAAAGACTCCCCTTGCAGCTCACAGACCCTTTTATTCTGCAGGCCACTCATCCCTGAAAACATATGTCCAGACTAAAAAAAGTAATTGTTTGACAATATGGCCTTGTATAAGTGAACAGATCTCTAGCCGTAGCAGAATGAATAGCTCCAGCTGTGTTAGCAGTCCAGGAAACCCAGATTTGTTCTGCAACAAGGAGCTGATGACCTCTGAGTTTTGCTACTCTTCTAATGTCTCTGTGCATTAATGGAAACAGCCAATGAAGCAGGGGTGACACATCCATCATGTCACAAAAAGATTCCTTCATTTCATAGACCTCTGTCAGGTCTCAGTCTGTTGTTTTAGCAGCTTTGCCACATAAAAAAATATTCTATGCAGACTCAGCCATATTAAAACATACTAATTGCAAAGATATATGAATATAGTCCGCACTCTGACTTACCTCTGTCTCTTCTGCATAAGCGTCCATGTTTTGCCTTGATGGCCCTGTAATTTAGCATGTATTTCCTGTGTTCAGGTAGGAGAAAACAAGTGTACTGTTGCTGTATGCCATTCAGTTGTGCAATCAATAAATAAATGCAAGCATACACAACTGTTGTTTAATTGAGAGTATAATTGGATTCAGATATTTTGCCATGTAAACTGTCCATTGAGATGTCATATTTCTTAAGTGTGCATGCATTTATTTGGTCTTTGATTAAACTGTCCCAATCTTTCTTTGTAGTAAGAAAGTCATCAGTGTTAATTATCTGCAGCACGCAAAGCGGGGTGCAGAATACTACATGATGCATTCTGTGTCTGTCTTTCACACTCCATAGCTCACAAACTAAGCTGGTTATGGAGGTCATTGTCACACAGGTAAAGTAAGGCATATACTGTACAAGGATTGTGGGAAACCTTAGACATTTGACCTCCAGGTCAAGGTCACAGAATACCACGTTGATTCTTTGTTTTAGACAGTCTCATGGAGGGGTAGAACCGATCATCCGATTTGGTAAAATAAAAACCACTGATTCAATAATAAGCTGTTGTGTGAAAACACTAGGCCCTGATATAATATAGTAGCCTAATTTACAAAAATGAAACTTTAAGAATAGAAATTTGCAAGAAAAAGAAGTAGCCGTCTGAAGAGCTTTCGTGGCAAGTTAATTATTTTCAGATCTAGCTTTTCTGTACAGCATTTTCAATATTTGGGATCTGTTTTGCAGGTTTATATACAAAAGCCATTATTTAAATATTTGTTTTTCTTTGATAGCTTATATACAGTATGTTACAGTTCATGCGTAAAATCGGTAAATCAACTGGCATATGTGTCGATTTACCAGCTCAGCGGTCAATGTATAAAATAACTGAGGAGATGGTAGTAAACGATCAATGTCTGTGGGACCAAACTTTAGCACAGCATCATCATAACCTCTCCTGATTTGTATTCTATACTTCTGACTATGTCACCCAGCACTCTCTTACCTATTGTATTTGGACTATTAATTCATCACAGTTCAGTGCAACTGTCAAAAAAGAGAAGCCAAGGTTAGGATGAAGACTAAACAGCTCTCTCATTGTGAGAAAAAGGTGTTTACTCCAGTTTGTCAAATAATGTTACACTCATATGATAAATATATAGATGATACATTGAGAGGACACTCTCCAGTACTTCTCTGTCAATCTAGCACCAACCAAAACATACTATATGAGAGAGAAAGCTCACCCAGGAAACAGAGCCAGAGAAAGACAGCCAGACTGTAAAGGCACAGCTGGAGTTTTGTATTAGTACAGATACCAATTAAAAGTTACCCTTAAAAAGACTCCCCTTGCAGCTCACAGACCCTTTTATTCTGCAGGCCACTCATCCCTGAAAACATATGTCCAGACTAAAAAAAGTAATTGTTTGACAAAATTGCGTTGTATTAGTGAACAGATCTCTAGCCGTAGCAGAATGAATAGCTCCAGCTGTGTTAGCAGTCCAGGAAACCCAGATTTGTTCTGCAACAAGGAGCTGATGACCTCTGAGTTTTGCTACTCTTCTAATGTCTCTGTGCATTAATGGAAACAGCCAATGAAGCAGGGGTGACACATCCATCATGTCACAAAAAGATTCCTTCATTTCATAGACCTCTGTCAGGTCTCAGTCTGTTGTTTTAGCAGCTTTGCCACATAAAAAAATATTCTATGCAGACTCAGCCATATTAAAACATACTAATTGCAAAGATATATGAATATAGTCCGCACTCTGACTTACCTCTGTCTCTTCTGCATAAGCGTCCATGTTTTGCCTTGATGGCCCTGTAATTTAGCATGTATTTCCTGTGTTCAGGTAGGAGAAAACAAGTGTACTGTTGCTGTATGCCATTCAGTTGTGCAATCAATAAATAAATGCAAGCATACACAACTTTTGTTTAATTGAGAGTATAATTGGATTCAGATATTTTGCCATGTAAACTGTCCATTGAGATGTCATATTTCTTAAGTGTGCATGCATTTATTTGGTCTTTGATTAAACTGTCCCAATCTTTCTTTGTAGTAAGAAAGTCATCATTGTTAATTATCTGCAGCCTGCAAAGCGGGGTGCAGAATACTAAATGATGCATTCTGTGTCTGTCTTTCACACTCCATAGCTCACAAACTAAGCTGGTTATGGAGGTCATTGTCACACAGGTAAAGTAAGGCATATACTGTACAAGGATTGTGGGAAACCTTAGACATTTGACCTCCAGGTCAAGGTCACAGAATACCACGTTGATTCTTTGTTTTAGACAGTCTCATGGCAGGAGTAGAACCGATCATCCGATTTGGTAAAATAAAACCACTGATTCAATAATAAGCTGTTGTGTGAAAACACTAGGCCCTGATATAATATAGTAGCCTAATTTACAAAAATGAAACTTTAAGAATAGAAATTTGCAAGAAAAAGAAGTAGCCGTCTTGAAGAGCTTTAGTGGCAAGTTAATTATTTTCAGATCTAGCTTTTCTGTACAGCATTTTCAATATTTGGGATCTGTTTTGCAGGTTTATATACAAAAGCCATTATTTAAATATTTGTTTTTCTTTGATAGCTTATATACAGTATGTTACAGTTCATCGTAAAATCGGTAAATCAACTGGCATATGTGTCGATTTACCAGCTCAGCGGTCAATGTATAAAATAACTGAGGAGATGGTAGTAAGCGATCAATGTCTGTGGGACCAAACTTTAGCACAGCATCATCATAACCTCTCCTGATTTGTATTCTATACTTCTGACTATGTCACCCAGCACTCTCTTACCTATTGTATTTGGACTATTAATTCATCACAGTTCAGTGCAACTGTCAAAAAGAGAAGCCAAGGTTAGGATGAAGACTAAACAGCTCTCTCATTGTGAGAAAAAGGTGTTTACTCCAGTTTGTCAAATAATGTTACACTCATATGATAAATATATAGATGATACATTGAGAGGACACTCTCCAGTACTTCTCTGTCAATCTAGCACCAACCAAAACATACTATATGAGAGAGAAAGCTCACCCAGGAAACAGAGCCAGAGAAAGACAGCCAGACTGTAAAGGCACAGCTGGAGTTTTGTATTAGTACAGATACCAATTAAAAGTTACCCTTAAAAGACTCCCCTTGCAGCTCACAGACCCTTTTATTCTGCAGGCCACTCATCCCTGAAAACATATGTCCAGACTAAAAAAGTAATTGTTTGACAATATGGCCTTGTATAAGTGAACAGATCTCTAGCCGTAGCAGAATGAATAGCTCCAGCTGTGTTAGCAGTCCAGGAAACCCAGATTTGTTCTGCAACAAGGAGCTGATGACCTCTGAGTTTTGCTACTCTTCTAATGTCTCTGTGCATTAATGGAAACAGCCAATGAAGCAGGGGTGACACATCCATCATGTCACAAAAAGATTCCTTCATTTCATAGACCTCTGTCAGGTCTCAGTCTGTTGTTTTAGCAGCTTTGCCACATAAAAAAATATTCTATGCAGACTCAGCCATATTAAAACATACTAATTGCAAAGATATATGAATATAGTCCGCACTCTGACTTACCTCTGTCTCTTCTGCATAAGCGTCCATGTTTTGCCTTGATGGCCCTGTAATTTAGCATGTATTTCCTGTGTTCAGGTAGGAGAAAACAAGTGTACTGTTGCTGTATGCCATTCAGTTGTGCAATCAATAAATAAATGCAAGCATACACAACTGTTGTTTAATTGAGAGTATAATTGGATTCAGATATTTTGCCATGTAAACTGTCCATTGAGATGTCATATTTCTTAAGTGTGCATGCATTTATTTGGTCTTTGATTAAACTGTCCCAATCTTTCTTTGTAGTAAGAAAGTCATCAGTGTTAATTATCTGCAGCACGCAAAGCGGGGTGCAGAATACTACATGATGCATTCTGTGTCTGTCTTTCACACTCCATAGCTCACAAACTAAGCTGGTTATGGAGGTCATTGTCACACAGGTAAAGTAAGGCATATACTGTACAAGGATTGTGGGAAACCTTAGACATTTGACCTCCAGGTCAAGGTCACAGAATACCACGTTGATTCTTTGTTTTAGACAGTCTCATGGCAGGGTAGAACCGATCATCCGATTTGGTAAAATAAAACCACTGATTCAATAATAAGCTGTTGTGTGAAAACACTAGGCCCTGATATAATATAGTAGCCTAATTTACAAAAATGAAACTTTAAGAATAGAAATTTGCAAGAAAAGAAGTAGCCGTCTGAAGAGCTTTCGTGGCAAGTTAATTATTTTCAGATCTAGCTTTTCTGTACAGCATTTTCAATATTTGGGATCTGTTTTGCAGGTTTATATACAAAAGCCATTATTTAAATATTTGTTTTTCTTTGATAGCTTATATACAGTATGTTACAGTTCATGCGTAAAATCGGTAAATCAACTGGCATATGTGTCGATTTACCAGCTCAGCGGTCAATGTATAAAATAACTGAGGAGATGGTAGTAAACGATCAATGTCTGACAACAATTCAGAATACAAAATAATGTTTTGCTGGCACGCAGATTATGTTTTTTTCTAAATGAGATTAACTGAATAATACTAAATCACATGTAGTAGAGGCATGAGTTTTGCTTAAGAGATGTAAGTATTACCATACCTAATGTTTGCCCTATGGTCAATTTTAAATTAAAATCAGGAAAGTGCTTTTTTTTTTACATAAAGCGAAAGACAAGTGGGAAAATAGCGATAGAAATAAAACCAGAAATCTGTCTCTAATCATGTCTGTATGTAGGACAAAACAGTAATATATGGTCTCTGCTAAATACATTTATTATTATTATTATTATTATTATTATTATTATTATTATTATTATTATTATTATTATTATTATTATTAATAATAATAATAATAATAATAATAATAATAATAATAATAATAATAATATTGCAAGAAGGGATGTAGTGAAGTTAATTTACCCAAGTACAGTACCTAAAAGATCTTACAGAAATAATCATTTTTGTAATGTATGTATGTTGTTTTTTTTTTGCTATTGAGCTCCCTGATGTTACTTTATTTCCAAATTCACCTCAAATGTTTTAGCATTATAACTACCATCTCCTAAGTTATTTTATACATTGGCCGCTGAGCTGCTAAATGTACACATATACCGGTTAATCTATAGGTTTACTGATTTTACACATGACCTGTAACATATATATATATAATTAAAAATAATCCATCTAAATTGAAAGTGTTACATGGATAGAATCAATGTCTGATAAATTACAATATCTAGTATGACTTATGTTAAGTAGTACTGTACTTTACATTATACATTTCATTTAACTATTTAACTGTCTGTCTGTCACACACTACATTGTGAACATGGTAACTGCCTTCATTTGGCACCAAACATGTATTTTATTATTCTGAAATTATGATGATCCTCTGTTTGTGCTTGTTCTGGTTTTATATTATTTACCCAAGTATTACCTGTACTGTAACACTTGAAATGTATTTGTAATGTGATAATTGTATAATAATAATATATATTACGTAATGGCTGCAGCTATCGGAATACAGGATTCTAGTTTTGAATTGTTTTGAAAAGCTAGATTTTGACATTTTTACTAAACAATCGCAAGGCTCTTCAATTCTGGAGCTTGTAGAAAAATGAAAGTCAAATGAGTACCAGTATTCTAAATATATTAACCTCATTTTGCTGTCGCTGGGGCTCTTTAAACTGCTGTTAAATTCCACTAGAAATGAACTCAAGGGGTTTCAACTTTTGCCTCTCTGCTACAGACTTAGCACTCTGTGAGCATGGGGACCCCCACAAAGGCAACATTTCCGTTTTCTTCCCATAATGAAAATGTCTACACAGACAATTAGTTCTGACACAGCCACCAAATAACAAACACTTATCGGCAATAGCAAGAGGTAATGAGGCCAGGACAGAACCGAGAATTGCCATTACACTAGTATACACATTAGCTTGCAAGGAAACATTTATCAAGAAGATACAATTGATTTACATGTTTTCCTCTTTAAAAAATATTTATAGCAAGAAACACATATGACTGTCTCTTGTATCACCAGCTTGCAACCAGAGAAAAGTAAAACACTTTACATGTCTTAATTCTATCTTTATCGGTGTTATTTCAATGCCTACAATATCCAATGAAGAATGCATTTGAACATGTTGTTATGATGCGCATTGTTTCAAATTGGTTTAAATGTGGCCTTTTTCTCCTGAATATATATATATATATATATATATATATATATATATATATATATATATATATATATATATATATGCCTTTTTCTCCTGAATATATATATGAATGGAGCAATGTTACTGAATTGTCCGAGTCTCACTTTGTTTTTGTTGAAAGACGCTGCATTTGTACTCCAGTCAAGCTGACAGTGTGTGATAGGCTTTCGGCAGTTACAGGTACAGGATTGGTTGCTTTCATCGATGCAAAGTATTGATTGGCTGATTTTGGTGGATAATAAAATTAATTTGGACCAATTGTGTCTTTGTTTAGTATTTACTGTTCAATAGATGTGAACTACACTTAAAAATACAGGAAGTCAAAAAGAAAAAGGCAGCACTTGCGTGGATTGATTTTAAATTTGATTTGCAGTTGGTGCTGCCACGTTCCAGCGGGCATCTATCGTCTATTAGAGCCCGCTAGAACTGGAAGCTGATTGGCTGACAGTACCGAATCGTTTTCAAATACATTTTATTTGAATATAATAATGAATATGGTGGGCACACTCACCAAGAAGGAGATTATATAGAATAATGTGGGTCTCTGTGACACAAACCAAAACACTAACAAACAAACAAACAAACAAACAGGCACAAGGGCCAAAATAAAAAGTTTAAACACATGACAAAAACAACTGTACATACGCCCTTCAATCCCAACAAAGCAAAGCACAGCACAGCACACCAAAACACCAACATGATTATTTAATTATGGTCCCAGCCACATTTCCACATGTTCTGGCGGGGAGGAATTTAACCCTGCCAACTCAGTCTTCCCCACACACCCCCACATATTATATCGGCAGGGCATTTGCCCTGCCACAGTCCACCAAAGATGTTTAAGGGGTTAATTTTGAAGACAGGGCTTAGACTACACCCAGAGAGGGAGAGAGCAGTAGAGAGGACCCCTAACTAAGCTGTGTTATCATTTGTTGCACCAGTAGCCAGCTATAGAGGAGTGTGAGTAACAATTGTTTGAATAGTGGCTGCAATATGTCTGTCCACACACACTCCACTTTTTAGTATATTTTAAAGTGCAAAGTCAGTTTCAAGTTGTATTTTTTTATTTAGGTGTGTATGCTTGTTATTTATCAGTCTTTGTGTTTTAGGATTACCTTTAGGTATTCATCCTTGAGGACCTCACAAACTGAATTGCAGGTTTCTGGTATGATCATATTAAATGTCAACCTTCCCACTCAAAACAAATACTGCAGGCTTTCAAAGGAGGTACCTTGAGGGAAATATATGTTTATGAATACATTAGTGTTGAACTGGAATAATAAAACAGTTTTCTTTAACGAAATGGTTTGATTCTAATGCATGACATACATCCTGTAAAATTAAGCCTACTTTCTGCTGTACATATATAGTACTAGGCCCTTTTCAAAGTTGATTTTTTCAGTTTCACAGTAATGGCTTTCCTCACTGAGCTTCAAGTCTGACAGAGGCTTTTAATAATAATAATAATAATAATAATAATAATAATAATAATAATAATAATAATAATAATAATAATAATAATAATACCCTCACCTATTGCAAAGAAACGAAGTGTGGCAAAAATCTTTACTTCTGGGCTTAATACAGTTTGCATAAGTGTGTCCTACTAAAGAAAAAGAGTGAGGTAAGTTTTATAAGAAGGCCATCAAAACCAGTTTTCTTTGGTCTGGTGAAATTTCTGAAGGCCTCTAGATCTTCATTCTTTAAATCCAGCAGCCCCAAGAAAAGGTCACAAGCAATCCAAGGTCTAACCCAGAACTGTTTTTTTTTTATTTTATTCATAACTGATGCTTCTTGTTTCTTTTTTTTGTTTCCACCACGTATGTGCAAGGCATTTAAAAAAACAGCAAAAGGCAGCAACACATTTTGCAGATGTGGACATAGCTGGTGCCATTTTAATGTATTAAATGCTCTGCTCATGAAATAAATTGGATCCAACTTTGATACAATTTACCTGAGCACGAAAACAGTGCTTCCAATAAATTAAATCAGCTTGAATTCAACTTGGATCTAATTTGTTTAGCCATGAACACACCTTAAATTGTTTGTCTTATTTTTCTTATTTATGGCCATATTGAATCTGGCAAAGTCATTGGATAACGTTGGCACTTTGCTTGTCCTTCACTGCAGTTAACTTGGTGGCTGGTGGTTAGAATATGCATCACAAATAATTGTTAATGAGTATTAATGGATCAAGCCTACACAAACCACATTTAATTGTAGCCAGTAGTTAATGTTGTGATTATATTAATGAAAATAATTAGTGTTTTTAATCGTAATTATAAAATGATTTGTGGATATA
Organism: Acipenser oxyrinchus oxyrinchus; assembly: GCA_030684275.1. Lineage (NCBI taxonomy): Eukaryota > Metazoa > Chordata > Actinopteri > Acipenseriformes > Acipenseridae > Acipenser > Acipenser oxyrinchus. Next base: position 58,412 of record JAGXEW010000655.1, read on the forward strand.
ACAGACTGTGAGAAAATCAATGTTTTGTCAACAGTAGTTGTGTTTTCTTATAACACAATGTTTTCTCGCTGGAGACCTACTGACCAGTAATGTATGTTGCTTTCAGAAAACTAAAAATAATATAATCAAATTCCTTTACTCTCTAGTTTACAGATTACCAAAAAAATTCCTGAGCTTACAAAAGCTATAGGTCGGTATTTACTGATTTTCACGCAACATTTGGCCCCCTCAAGCATGTGAAAATGCTGATGTACACCAAAAAAACCCATAACTTTACATTCTTTAGGTACTTATATGTAAATAGAAAAAAACATTTTTTTTTCTATCTCCAAGAATGATTAAATGTAATTATTTGGTAAATGTTTCCCTTAAGATTCCCTCTTAGCACAGAAGAGATTTGTTAAAGTGCTGTGCAAAAGTTGTGCCAATAGGCAATCACTACTAATTCAATTAAATTGTATTTTTGAACTACATTCTATTGGTATGTGTTTCCTCAGGTAACCTTCCTCACTCAGCAATGCTATTATCAGTATCAATAGCTTCACTGGAATATGAATTTCAAGTTATTATTATTATTTATTTCTTAGTTCAACAAAATATGTCTGGTAAAAGATCATTCTAAATTAGGGGTGTGCAAAGAACCCATTACTCGCACCATTCGCACCCATACTGCACCGTACCCGTACCCATACCCGTACTGCACTGTACCATTACCTGTACCTGCATTACTGCATACCATTACCCGTACCCATACTGCATTACCGTGCTCAGAAACCAGTACTTGTGCTCATACTTCTGTGTCGTTTGAATTCTTGTTGAGCAAGACTTATTATTATTATTTTTATTATCAAATTATATGGGGTGGCTGTGATGGGTGATTAATGGACACAGTTGTAAACTAGCCTAAGTTTGTGCTATTTAATAATGGCATTAGAAATGAGAATGCCGTAAATGGGGAAAAGATATATTATCAGTCGTAAGTGTGGATTTTGTGCACAGTCCTATTGGTAAGGTTATATATGTCAAAATCTGTCTTCATGTGCACCTGGTGCCATGAAAAGTCATCAATAAAATGACTCATTTCGAAGCACACTGGGAATAACAACTTTGAAGTTGTGCATTTTTTCTCCCTGCCTCACAGTTAATGAAAATTAAGAGGCATTGTATACTGAATGCTGTTTCATGACTGGTTACAATCTGTTTTGCCTCTGATCTTGAGAGTTAAAAAAAAAAAAACACAACAACTTTAATCTGAATTCCTGAAACGCAGCAGGCATTTCAATAGCATGCTGCTGTCAGGACCCTTCATATAGAGGGGATTAGACAATACAGAAGGCTATGCAAAACCGCCCAGAGCCCAAATCAGCAGGAGCATGCCTTTGAATTAAAAAAGAGTTACAGAAAAGCAACGAAACAGACTCTTTCTAGACTTTATTTTTTCCATTAATAAGATGTGCAGCAACAGGAATTCAAACCAGAGACAATGTAATATTTTATCCCTGGAGACGTCTGATTTATTATGGCAGAGCCTGTGTATGTATTCATCTTAACAACTGCGCATGCATAATATGACCTGAAACACTTACTTGTAGTTTGTTTCTGTGCAGAGAACCAATTACTCGTACTCATAATCGTACTTGTGCTCCAAAACCAATTAGCTTACGAATACTTTTACACGAATGACACCATCGGCAGTGCGCGGGGCTGAAACCAGATGTCATGGGGATCCTTTAAGACTGGCTTGCCCAAGGTTTGAGATCAAGCAGCTTCTGGGTTTCTGTAACATTTCTGTTGCTCCAATTCTAAATGTGAAATTATAAGACCCACATTTAGACATTCATTGCCGACCCAGTCTCCTAACCAGGTCCATTTCCAATTGTAATTGCCTACTTGGTGGTGTTTTCTGGGCCTACACAAGTATATATGTTTACATCAGGCAATATAAAAAACTGACTAAAACGACACTGACAAATGTTCGCTTTTCACTTGGTTACTTAACTGCAATCAACTACACAGAATAAATGCTCTGGTGTGCTGATACAGTTCAATAATACCCCATTTTAAATTTCAGATATATTTGAATATGATTGATCCTGTTGGTGTATTAAGGTTTCCTGCACTGCACACAAATACAGTTAACATATAATGGGCAATAATAACAATGTGTACATGTTGACAATAAAAGATACATATTTCATAAGTTGCGAGATTAATAATGTAGAACAATTCACTGAAGGTTACAGAAGGTTAAACAATAGCTTAAGTTTGTAAATAAATAACATATATTTCCACAAACTAATAATTTGAACCACACAAGGTAGCAGAGTGACCAATTGATGGTGGTCATAGTGATTAAAAAAGATACATATAGAATAATAAGTCTATAACTGACCTCAATTCGATGCAATATGAGTCTATATTACCTTTTATTTTCTTGTCAAAAATAATTTTAAAAAATGACAAAACATTTTTTTAGGAAACATTTGCCAGCAACACATGATAATAAACTTTAAAATTACACCATACTGCAGTGATAATATATATTATACAGAAATAGCTCAAGCCAAGACATCTTCAGTGGGAGTTGCCATCTTGCATAGCCACTTAATCAAAAGATTTCTCCTGTGTCAGATATGCAAAATGTGACAGAAAACATGTTTCTCAAACCAGAAGCCATATCTGCTCCAGGAAACACCCAGCATAAATGAGGAAGCATTGCGTTCCGCCTGGCACCGCCTGAAAGCATGGGGTAACTCGAGGCAATTAAACTCAAAATTATCAGAGTTCAATTTGAACAAATTATGATACTTTGGCACAGAGATTGCAGTACCCGTCTCAGATGGGAAACTGATGTAAAACCAGAAGCACCAAATGCATATCTGACACTCAGAAAGTAACCAGGTTTGGCATGTTTTAAGTTCAATTGTTTTATTTCTGTCAGTATGAAAAGCTAACAACGGAAGTTAGCTAAAGTATCAGTCAGCAAAATTGCCATACTGAAAAAAATATCAAAATGAAAGCAGCTTTCTTCTCGTAATGATGGCTTTGTTTTCACTTTGTAACCCAAGACATATTGGATATGCTGAACTTTTAGGACAGCATTTTTTTTTTTTATGACGGCCCCTATCACACATTTCCATTCTACTTTGGTTACTATTAAGTTTTTCAGTGCTATGAACTATCAGAGAAAGATCCCACTGCACAAGCTTCTAGTAAGATTAGCTACCATGGCATATTGGCATTGCAAATCATTTCTGTCAGGAACGCCTGGTAGTATAACATCAAATACAGGAGGCGGACTGGGTAAAAAGGAAAGCACGCACTGAACACAGGAACCATGTGATGCTGACATGCTGTGACTTCCATGGAGTAACAACTCACAAATAAAAATAATATGTGACACTTACCGAAAACACAAGGGGATGTGTTGGGTCCAATTTGTGTTGCTGTTGCACAGGCCCTCTGGCAACAAGTCTTTGTCATGTTCTTTTAATTGCTGAGGTTAAAACATGTAGTGACCTCTAGTTTTACTGAAAGTTTGAGTACAGCAGGTGAAAGTAACTGTTATGTGAGCTGCAAATGTATATGCCATAGCAGTAAGGCTGTGCAGCAAAACAAATCTGAAAGAATAGAAATCATTTCTGGTTTCTATTTATAAGAACAGTAAGGGGAACAACCAAGGGAACTGAATTGTGGCAAGTCCTTGTGATAGGACACGTCAAGAAAGACGCTCAGGCTGCCAGTTACAATGAACACGTGTTTTCTCAAAGTACAGCTAAGATTTGTTCCTAAAGTCATTGACGGCTGTGCTGTCAGTAGGAGTGATGGGTTACCCAGGCGAATGATTGTTTGTTTTCTAGCAATATTCCTGGATTATGCTAACTGAATCTTATTTGTAAAATGATTTTCTTTTTTTATTTTCTTCAGAAAAGCCATCATGTTGTTGTCAGTAAAGAATGGTCTTATTACTTCTGTATAATTGAGTTTTTGTAAATATTGTTTTGAGGTATAGTAAATAAAATCTCAGAAACATATTTCACATTCACAAACTGTCAAGTTAGAATGAATGATCAGCTACATAGATATCTACAAAAAATAGGTTATTAAATAAGTTATGTAGCAACAAGAGGGACTTGTTTGCCCAGGTTAGGACACTGTTCTATGTTGCTGGCAATACGAAAGCAACAAACTCAGTGCTAGCCAATCATATTTGAAAGTAGTATCACATGTTTATAGATGGCGACATGGATGCACGATTTAGCAATACAGTAAGTTTATGACAGTATAACTTCATAAATATTATAACAATGTTATTGTACAAGACACAATTAATAAATATGCATTAAATGTGGTTGAGCCATTGATATGCATTTTCAGTAAGATGTATGTTATTGTTTTTTGTTTCTCCTCTTGAAAAGTGGAACTTAGTTTTGAATTAATTTAATTCAAGAGTGTGAGATTTTTAATTTGAGTAATTGTTTTTTTAGTAAAGACACAGCATGTAGTTTATGTAAAACCCAGGGATTAAGCTCCCCAGAAGGGGAGGGGGTCCCTTTGGGGCAACGGTGCCAACTTCAATTGTAAAGAGGGGGGGACAACAGTTATTACCGTCAGCAACCTCATGGTATGGTATGGTATGGTAATTTACATTGAGCACAATGTTAAGCACACATCCACTGCTGCTTTTACTATTGTCTACCATTCTGCCGTCTACCATTTTATCTACCATTTCCACACAAGCTAATGAGGAATTAAACTAAAATAGTTGGCTATACATTATTGTTTGAAACAATTCTTAATTGAGTTTCTCAACAGGTGCTTGTTTGCTGTTGCTTTTTAGTAACAGAAAACCAACAGCAAACAAAAAATGACCTCCGTGGCATAGAATGACCAGTGGGTTCTATCAACCAGCCCGAAGGTCATTATCTGCCAGGTAAGGACATCCATATCGGTCATTAAAGGACAAGTTAATGATGGCATACCGGTATTGCTCAATTCAAACCAAGAGTGTATGTATCTCCTGTAATATTCCCTGCAAAATTCAAACCGTTTTTTAAAAAGTTTTTCAGTTTTCCCTTGTGCTTTTTGCTATGACATCCTTTGTCTGCTGTTCTGAGCATGAGATTTAGGAAAAAAGGGCATTTACTGGGGGATTAAATAGAGATTGACGGGGAGTAGACAGCATGTGATTGCAACACAATACAAAAATAAATAACAACTACTTGTTAGCTGCTTAATCGCAGATTATAGTTTATGGATTTTCTAAACGTACATTTTTAGTAAACTAAACAGAGGACTTTACACAAGACCACTTTCATCTAGTACTATGGCTGGTTTTAAATTAACTTTGTACTGTGATTGTAAATCAGAAATGTATTAAAGTCTTTTTTTTTTAACTTGCTTGTTTCGCCAACAGAGAAAGTCCCCAATTGCTATCCCCCAAACCCTATGGCAGACACTTTTAGTCCAGGATCGATGACTGTCAGTTTTCTATTGAAGCCCCTGCAGCAAACAATTACTTTCTTTGAACGCTTAAAACAAAATCTGACCCCAGTTCACTGTTGAGATAATTGTTCCTCTTCATAAAAAATGTCAGGAAAGGATAAATTGCTAAAGATTGCATTTTATATACAAAAGCAATTATAGGTGTTGAAATTTCATCTCCTCTAATAGCAGTTTATTTGCAATTTATAATTATTTCCCATGCAGTTTATTTATTTATTTATTTATTTTTAAAGCAGCAGGGTTCTTAAAGAACTGAAAATTGCCTGCAGATCTAATTTGCTATTTTAATGACTGTACGGGGATATATATATATATATATATATATATATATATATATATATATATATATATATATATACATACACAATATTCTGAAGGTCATCAAGTACCGAGAAATAAGAAGAAAATGATAATCATGACTGACACGAGGAAATATTGCAATACTGAAAAAAATTACATATTAAACTTAAATATGTTTCCCTTTTAGGTGTTATTGTTTGCATAGTAATGGATTATGGTTGAGTGGCCAGTTTACAACTGTTCATTTTAAAGGCAAAGTTTACATGTAGGTTTACAGTTTTTACATGTCCTTAATTCTTTTAGATGACACCCCATTTAGCATGATAAACTGGTTTCAATTAGTGGCAATTGGGGGCAGGGTTTATATAGTTTTATAAACCTCAGGTTCAAAGCCGAGCGGTCATTATCACACAAGTAGATTCCCTCTAAAAGCTACAGGAGTAAAAAAAACCCTGTTTTCTGAGCTTTTGTAAAATATTACAGGTTCATTTCAGGAGTTGAGTTTAGTGGTGCTGCGGACCCCAGTCTGATTACTTTCCCACAAGAAAGTACGAAGATGTATCATTTATTTTAATTGTATGGATTTAAACAGGGGATATGTAGGTTATATATAAGACAGAGAGTGTTACTAGTCTACTAGTTACTATTTTAACAAAAACACAGATTTACATCTTGTCCTTATAGCTCAGCAATATACCATACAATTTTACAAAAGCTATACAATCATTTTTTATTATCTAAGTCCCCACATAATAAAATTAGAATATCATACAAAGACAATATCAAGTTATATAAATAAGTATAAATACATACAGAATCTGAAAACTGCCTGAATACAAAAACTAGTAAATATCAGTAGTAAAGCTTTTCTATGAAGAACAGACATAATCAGACAGACCCTTCACCACAAACGAGGCATAGTTATATAGACCCACAACAAGTGGTGGAAAGTCTGCTAGAATACTGTGCAGGAACTTATACTTCTTTTGTTTTTTTATCTACAAAACAGTGATTATACATAATATTTTTTAAATAAATCTCCTGTGCAATTCATTCTTAAACCTGTTGATATTCAGTACACTTCAAAGGATTATCAAGTTCATTCCAATTTGCAAACTAGTATAACAAACTATCCCTTACCTTCTCTGGGATTATTAAGTTATTAGCCTCAGCAGCTGTAGTTTTAACAGTTTTTTCCAAACATCTGTCCCAAAATATGAGTTTTCATAAGTGTCTGTGTGGTCAGGCCGTTAATTTATTAAGACATGTAATTAAAAAGGTGCATCAGTGTTGTTAGAACTGTTGAGGCTAATAACTTAACCTAACACTGCCACTGACTGCATCTGGACTGTTCCAGATTTTTGCTTCATGCTTAACAGAGGTGAAGGTAAAGGCTGCATTGACAAAAATAAAATATATTCCTTAACCCAAGAGATAATAGAAAATCTGAACTCATTCTACATAAATTAATTAATAAAGGGTTGCTACTGGGGGGTGTTTTCTGCAACCATATTGGGCCTAGAAACTCCATTCAAAGTTCTCTGCCATCAAGATAACAGTCTAGAGAGTTTCAGACAAATCCATTCACAAATTGATTTTTAAAGGAAAAAAAACATGAAAATGAGCCCTTTTAAGTTGCCTTGAATTTACACTACTTTTAACTGCTTTTCAAACAGGGAGGGAGGCTAATTTTATTGTTGAGCAGAAACTCCCCAGAACATTGTAACTATGAGAGAAACATCTTTTGAGTAGGCCACAAGGCCTGATTCGGGTTTACAAAACATGTATTTTATTACTGGTGTGTGTATATATCAGAAATCAGAAATCAACCAATCACAGTGAAGTATTTGCTAAAATTCCAGTACATCTTACCCTGTGTACAGATGTCATCCCCTGCAAAGAACACCACACCTAATTCCAATGTTCAAAAATCAAAACAAGACAAAAACACACATATGCGGTGCCTTTTGTAAAATGGATTATCCTATTAACTTCACTCTTTCTTTAAGTGTTGATGAACTTGACAGTTTCTAGGAAGAAAACGCATGTTTTTTTGGTTGCACTTCTGCTTTTAATAAATAGTCAGACAAATGAGTCTGAATTTTTTTTTTAATAATAGCTATAATATTTCTTCATTTTTACACACGTGTATGAGGCTGTTCACCCTATACTT
>JAGXEW010000656.1:0-66481 GCA_030684275.1 Acipenser oxyrinchus oxyrinchus
CTGGATCCAGACATTGTGTAAACCAGGTTACAGGTATCACAGCACAATAAGCAGTGAAAACAACTTGAGTTGGTTTTGAGTTCCCTCCAGTTTGCACGCCTCCACGGAAATGCGTTTCAAAGATATTTATTTGACACAGACTGGCTCTTGTTGTAGTTCCTGAACCAGTTATAACTCAAAGTCTCTTTTCTGGTGTCGTCTGTTTACACACTAAGATAAATCACATTCAAAGATACCCACCAAGCTTTCAATTAGGATTGCGGACCGCATTGGAATGCCTGTGTTACAATAACCTTTCTCTGGAATCCAGCAGCCCGCATGCAATCTGCTTGAAAAAACGTTCTTCCTTCCAGACGTAAATACATAGTGGTCCCTGTTTACTGAAAGGATAATCAAACTGGCAATGTTACAAAACTGCTTTGCAAAGACCCCTAATAAAACTGTACAAAAGCACTCGCATTTTGAGTAAATACTGCTATTATCTTTTCTATCTAATTTACGTCATGATGAAAAAATAGAGATCTACTTAAAACCCATTCCAAAGATTTATTTTCAAATATAATAACTATAACAATAAATGAATTCCCTTATTCCCATTCAAATAAATAAATATATATTATATCTACCAACAATTATATAATCCTTGCGACAGCTGTGGTGCAGTGCCAGCATGCCTTCTGCAGACTCATCTATAAGTGCACCAGCATCCCAATTGGAATTGATAGAAATATCACACCATGTATGTTTTAATTGCATGGTCGCCCACTTCAAGCTATCTCCATAATCAGTGCAATCATTGCGTTTTATAAATGTGCTTGTAAATGGTGAGAGCAGCAATCAGGTGTGTTATCTGGGGAGTGTGGATAGGGTATTAGACACCGTAAACCACTCAGGAGAACGTCGCAGGATGTACTTTGTATGGACAAACAAAGAGATGTCTCTATCGCTAAGTGTTGGCATCTTGCACACTTTCAGCTGTCTATTCCAGTGCATTAAGTAATACTAACTAGCCTTCATTTATTAGCATTTATTAAAGGCATTCCTCGAGTTGTTGAAAACCTTGCATGTGGTCTTACAAACCTAGCACATTGAAGATATTTACTGGCATGTTTTTACTTCAATGTATATGACCATTGGATCTTGCATTCAGGGCAGTCACTGTCTTTCACTGTTACCTCCCCTCACCCACTTTAGAAACATACATCCATTTATTTTATATATTGTTAACAAACATCCACCTGCCAACACCTGTGGTAATAGGCAGCCATGGTATCAGGTAGATACATTGTTTTAAAGGCACATTAACATCTTTATAAAAAGTCTTTGACATGTATAAATGTCTTGGCACTTGGGGTCTGACTTGACCTTGTCCTGTCATCAGGTCAATGAAAGCCTGGTGCTGTAGTGCGAGTGTACGGAGAGGTGTTGGTGGCTCAGTAGGAGACTCGATTCTCTTTGACCAGCATGGCGCTTGGTGTCAAACCAAGGCTGGTTCTGTGCACAGTAAAAATCCCAAGGCACTCAACTGAAGAACAGCACAGGGGTCACCTCCAGCGTGTTTGAACTTGTGTGCAAATCAATTTCATCAGGGCATCATTATCAGAGGGGCCGGGTCAGGGCTACTCAAAGTGCCGTTACCGGCACAGGTCACTTTTCTCAAAGACCACTTTCGTGGAGACGTAGATGGCCACCAGCCCTATGGCAGAGGCACAGCCCATGTAGGCGGCCACGCACTGACTGAAGTGAACGATGGTGCCCATGAAGAGGGAGGGCACCACCTGGGAGAGCATGAACGCGCTGTCCAGGATGGCCAGGTCCAGGCAGATCCCCCGACCAGCAGGGGGCACCATGCCATCGCCGGGCACAGACACATAGAGGGCTGGCGGGGAGGCAGGGAGCGGCAGCTCAAGTCCCCGCATGCCCCCCGGGTGCCCGTTGGTGTAGGGAGGCTTGTGGGTCATCCCCTTCTTCTTTAGCAGTGGCTCCTCTTGTGTTGTGCTGGGAAAAACACCTGGCAAAGGCAAAATGAGATATGATAAACAAAATACTTTTCCATATGTAATATGATATATATATATATATATATGAATTCCAAGCCTGAATGGTCTTAAGCCTGATGTATGAACCAGCCTGTAAGCTTGTGAAAGATCTGTGTGCGGCGCAGCTCACCTGGTGCTCGCTGTGGTAGAGCGAGGCGAGTGTGTAAGGCAGGATCTGCAGGGTACAGAAGGTGTAGCCGGTCATGCCCGCCATGGCTGTGATGAGGACCAGGCTGCGCGACAGGGACATGACCAGGGTGGCGAGGGCGAGGAAGGCCACGCTGCTCAAATAGACGGCCCGCGGGCCCAGCTTCTTCACCAGCCGGCCCATGAAGAGAGAAAACGTCGCCGAGGTGGCACACTGCAGGAAGAGGCCCAGACTGCCCATCCGCACCCCTGCACCAGAAAGAGACAACATCAAGCACTCTGGCACAAATAAACCTTTGTGGAAACACATGCTTTGACAAAGAAAGTGGAAGAAAACCTCCAACGCAGTAAACTTCAGCAAAACAAAACAGCGTAGCAAAATTAACAGGGTATTTAAAGCCGTGCTGCATTTTTTTTAACACTTAACAGGAGTTACTTAAGGGATCTGGGCATACCTTCATCGTATCTCAGCCTCTCGGCGCTGCCCGGCTTGGCGTTGGGCACCCCCTTGTACAGACCCTCTCCGATGAAGTCGGTGTAGAACAGAATAAAGGTCATGAGAGCCATCCAGCTGCACAGCTCTGCCACAAACAGCTGCCGGATCACCCGGGCAAGCGGTGGCACAGCTGCCACAGCCTGGGCAGGAGGGCACAGCAGCTGCGCAGGGCAGAGAGCAGGTGGCGCGGGCGGAAAGACAGGGGCAGGGGTACCGCACTTAAAACGGGACTCCACCACTGAAAACTCCCCTCCTCCCCCTCCGCTCTTCAAGACTTCCTCGGAGACAAAGGCTGTGCCCAACAGACAGAACAGGAGGATGAGGGTGAGCAGGACAAAGATGAAGGTCTCCTGCCCGCCCAGGTAAGGCACCAGGGGGATGCTTTTCCAGTCGACGGCTGGGAGGAGGTAGCCGATGCAGCCGCCCAGGCTGATCATCAGGGAGTGCATGGCGAAGGCTTGCCGGCACCCCTCCTCGTCCTGGAACAGGTCCGACACCAGGGCCTCCAGAAGGGTGAAGCACACCAGCCCGCAGAACTCCAGCAAGCAGATCCCAGTGATCAGCAGAGCCACCTCCAGCCCTTTGCTCTGCACGGACAGCCAGCCCGCCAGCAGCGAGGCATGGGGGATGAGGATAAGGCTCAGCAGGACCCCAGGCACAGCAACCAGATGAAGGGCGTCTCCGCCACAGCGCCGGTCCAACAGTCACTGGCCGAGCTGATCATCGGGACGAACACCAAGCCAAGGACCGCCCCACACCTGCCGCAGAAAAATGAATAAATAAGAAAGTCAGATAGTAGTAGAGAAAAACACATACGGAAAATGAAATCCCTTTTGTTAAGTAAATAAGGAACATGAGTGGTATGAAAAATCTGTAGCAACTGCAGAAACAGGTATCCCCAATAATGGTAGGCAACGGAAATCCTACTGCAGTACACCACAGAAAAATCACAGCTAGTATAGTCAAGAGTAGTAATGCAAGCTAATACACAGATAAGAATGGTAAACCACACAGAAGTTCTCTAAATACATAGTTGAAGAAATGGGAAAAGCACTGTGCACTGCCAAATGACTGTGCCAGTGTTCCACGGCAAACTATAGTAAAGGCAAACTATAGTTTTCTGGAGGTTATTTTTGTGGCCTTACCCAGGACCATGGTCATGAACTGCTCCTCGATCCCAGCCTCCAGAAGCAGGGGGGGCACGCAGGTGGTCCCGGTGGCCATGCAGATCTCCAGACCGCAGGTCAGCATGTTGACCAGGAGGAGCTGAGTCTTACGGCCTCGCAGCAGAACCCGCAGCCAGGATCGCGCTGCCATTTCACAGGAGGCTCTCACAGTCTCAAACGGGAGAGCGGAAAAGCAGCCGGGGGGAGGGGGGAGGGGGTCCTTGAGGTATTTTTAAAAAAGGGATACTTTATTTCCATGTTTTTTCCAGGTTTTTAATTTTCATTCTGCTTCGTGCTCTATTGAGGGCCTGGAAGGTATGCTGAGTGGTCTACAGTCGCCCTTTGGCCTGGTTAAAGTGCGTTTCCAGGTGCCTCAGTCTGCACTATCTGAAACCAGATTATTTTGACCCCAATGGTTTTGTTCTCTAACCATCCCTCCTGTTTTCTGGTAGTTTGTAACCTGAGTGGTGAAATCCTTAGAGCTTAAACAGAAAGAAAAGAGATCAAAGAGTTAGTTCTGATTTCATCTTCCCTGCTGCTCAATCCGCTCCGCACACTGCTGTTGATACGCAGAGTGGAGCTTGCAGCGTGCATTCTCATTTCATTACCAAAACATACAAATAACCTGATTCAGACAATGAGAGTCACATTCCAGAAGGGAACAGGTTTACTAGGGAAGCAGATGTTTCCAATTAATCCGGTAAGCAACTTTGCTGTGCTTGAATCATGTCTAGACAGTTTGGAGTATTAATCTGTGGTTGCGTTGGTATGATTCCTTAAAGAAAGTTATCCTTTGAACCGTACAAATTATGACTGGAGGTAGAATCCTGTTGTTTTTTCTTTTGATATGTGTACCCAGGAGAAAGCTACCGAAATGCCACATCGTGTTGTTTCTTGTCAGATTTCACTTGCGCACAGTTTTCTTTTCAGCTGCTGAAGGAGGGAGGCACAGTGAGGTCAAACAGCATCTCAACCCAGGGCTCAAATTGAATGGCCAGCGAGAGATTCAAGAACTGCTGGGTTTTTGCAACAGTGTAAAGCGTGGCGGTCGGGACTACAAACATTCAAAGGAACCGCCGAATACAAAAACACGTTTCCTGTTTACACTCCCACTGACGGCCACTTAACAATGTATATGCTGTTCTGCTAAACTCATTGAAAAGCCTTAATTTACTTTCATGCTAAAATGACATGTTGCGTGTGCATGGTCCAGCTTTTTCTCCTTTGGAAATCCATAGTCTGCTTTTTGCTGTAGCATTGATTGTAAAACATAGTATACAGTTTAATACGTTTATAAAGGTTTGCCACAGTATTTTTGCCTATGGTTATACAATGCATTTACTACAGTTTACCCTTGTTTATTAATATGCTATACCATGCTTACCTATACTTTACCAGGCTTTCACTGTGTTTTATTACACTTTGCTATGCTTTTACTATGGGAAACTTTTATAAGGATAGTGTGGGAACAAAGAGTTGAATATTAGAAAAGAAACATTTGCATAAGCTGAATGTTTCCTCATCTGGTCTCATTTTGTTGGGCTGTCAAGTGAAATTAATAAAGGTTAAATGTGTAATGTCACTCCCGTTTCATACTAATTTCACAAGTGTTCCCATGCCAATCATGCATTTATAGTTAAACGGTCAGACTTGTCCCATTGCCAGAAAAAAAAAAGTTCTTGCCAAATCAATACGACTCTATTAAGCTATCTCGGTTTGTGTGTTGATTTTTGCTTGTATGATGTTTCCACCTCTGCGGTTATAATAATAAGTTTATTATAAACCAAGCTATTATATCCTGACCGCCATTCATCCATTTTATATACAGGCCATTCGTAACCTGAACAGGACTGAGTAGACAACAAGGGAATAGACTTGCGAACCCCACAGAGCTGAAATAAATTGAAACACACTGGGTCTTGAGCCCCAGATCCTTTGTTGGGGAGTGAGTTGAGGGGAAAGGCTGAGAGCAGCAGGTTGAGCTCTCAGGTTACGCACCGTGTCAGCACAGCTCGAGTGCGGTTTTGATTCGTATTTGATCTGTTTGTTTTTGTTTCCCTTTCGTTAATAAAAGTGTCTGTCCGCACTGAAACTGCAGCTTTCCACCTCTGGGCCTACTTCCTGCCATTGACCAGCCTTGACCAGCGCTCCCCTTTCACACCTTTCACACAAACCGGCATTTAAACTGTGACGATGGGGCTTGCAGGTGAAGCAGCATTCTAATCAGCCGGGGGAGAAATTCAGACATTTCAAAAGGAGACACAATAAGCCCTTTGTTTGGAGATACACATGAATGTTATCATTGCTCTCTGATCACATGAGCTGAACATAATGCAACCCTGCAGCAAGGAGTTGGGATTATACTGAGCAATATTTTAGAGAGTTGGTTTTAAAAAGGTTGAAAACACAACAACAAACGGAATTACTTTAAGGGGTAAAATAATATATATTGTAGCACAGCACGGAGGGAGTTAATATCCTCCCAACGAGTTAATTGTTTTTGATTATTATTTTATTGTTAATTATCACCTGCACCTGGCTATTATTGTAAATTAGAGCCAGGTGCAGGATATTAAAGGAAAGCAGTCAGTTTGCTCAGAGCTGTTGCTGTGTGGAGAGGCTGCTTGATAGTGTGCTCAATCATAATAAAGGTACTGTGTGAAACTGTTTTGTTTGTATGTCAGGTAAACGGCTTAGCTGTCCTGTGAGCTAATCAGGGACCTGTATCAGTGTGTGTTTTTTTTTAAAGCCAGTTTTAATCTATTAATCAAAGCTACAAATTAATAGATCATCCAACAAATTTGACCAGAAGGGTTCAGGATTAAAATGATCCATATTCAAAAACAAGGTGTGGGTCTATAAACAAACTAGACGGGTGTTTGTCTTGCACAGAACATCACACTAGGGTGCACCTGCAAATGATGCTGCTCAGAGATCCGAGAATCGACAGAGAGAAAGTTTTCCTTTGTTGAATTCAATGTGTGCATTATGAAGCCGTATACAAATTCTCAGATCAACTCAAGTCATAAGCCTTACGAACAAGCATCCCAACAAGAAAACAACTGGATTGCAAACAAACCTGGTTCTGGTGCGGAGCAAACAATTCATGGCAATACTTTGATTTATTTACGGACCACTGGTTTATCATCGTGTTTATAATTCCACTTTTTTAACTTTTGTTATCATCATGCTCAAAATAACCCTTTCTCTACTTCACAAACCTTGAAAGTACTTCGACAGAGGGAGTTTGATTACACCCTTTTGCATGAAGGATGATATATCTGCTTTGAACTGCATTGTGTAATTTGATATTCTGCCCCTCTCTATCCCTCTATCGCTATAGAGGTCAAGGAAAGATTACACCACTTAAACTACACAGCGCACGAATAGTGGGGGACAGATAACACCAGTAATAATCAAATACTCTGAGAAGTAACACTTGCAGCTGCACATATCCTGAGATACCTTATTTAACCTTAAGTAGCAAAGCATTAGTGCTAATCAGAGCCTGTGAAAACAGCAGGGAAATGATATAATCAGTAGAGATAGTCTTGCTGTTACTCAGTGCTGTGGAACAGGATGATCTGACCTGTAACTGGAGATTTTTTTGGTCTCAGTTCCCATTTCTCACCTGAAAAGACTTTCCTGGTCTCGAAAGCTAGTGTATTTTATATCCACATAACCAGCTGATCCTTCTTAAAGGGACCTCCAAAAAGGGTGTTGAAACCATTAATATAGCCGCCATGCATCTTGAAAGGGGGTTCCATTTTTGACATAACATTAAAGCACCAGAAAGCATCACTTACACAGGGAGCCCATTTTCTTACCTGACGGACAGCTTCCTTCAGTTGTTCACTTTGCACAGCAGCAGCCAGTGTGACTCGTTACAAACATCAGCCTGTGAATTCACACAGACAGCCGCTCTTCAACAGGAAGCGAGTGTACCCGACAACGACTGGGAGGAAATGCACCAAAACATCCTGACACACATTTCCTTCAGCAGTTTTACAACAGAAGAAAGCATACTGGAGTAGTAACACACCCCCACCCTCCATCAACGCAAGCTTAGAGCGATCCCTGTCACCGGTAAGTTCGGTTTCCCAAGGTAGCCTTCCTGTAACGTCATTCAGCAAATTGTTTAAACGTTAAAGAAATCGAACTGAATCTAACACACGCTGTCGTGAGCTAATCAGTTTGACTGCACACCTGTTATCCTCTATGCTGGTCCCTAGGAGAATGAGAGGCAGGCATTTAGTTGACATGACATTTTCACATTTCTGATTGTGAAAAGCAGGACCACATAGTCAGACCCCCGAGGAAATGAGACTGGAAATCATGTCTGGGGAAAAATATATCATTTTAATTTGAGTTTCCTGGAGAGAGTGTGATAGGGGCTTCCATTCACACAAGAAATCAACATGTTCCTGCATTTCTACATTACAGCACCTATTCCACGAAATAACTGATACAAAATATGAAAACATCACATCATTATATCATATCTAATGTCCAAGTTGAGTATTTCTCTCTTGAAGAATCGAAAGAATTGCCCAACCTACCTATCTATTTCCATTATTGAAAGCATGTCTGTCACTCAAAAAAATGTTCTGTCAAAGTTACTTTAAATGTGTCTATTCCTGTTTCCTCTAATTTTCTGGGATCACTAAAGGAACAAGCTCTGTGTCATTCAGTCAGTCTCTGAAACCTAGACAGAGTGGTCCTGGATATCAAAAACTATTATGCTAATTAGGTACCCACTTAATTTGCATAACAGTCCTCATACTGCCAGAATTGGGGTTTTTAGACTGTTCTCATCCTTCCTGGCAATTTTTGATTTTTGATCGCAACACGAAAAACAGTCAGAAAGTTAAAACCCTGCCACAAAAGCGCTCCTGGACGGTCAGAAAAGCTTTGACATTCAGGGCCAGTAAGACGTTTCTCAGTGGCGTATTGGTGACGGGAGGGGCCTTGCTTACCTGGACTTTATTAAAAAGCAAATGTGGGTGTGGCTTCAGGTTGGGAGAGCCAATGAGCAGCTCCAGTTCCAGCATTCGGGCAACTTGGCCCCAGCAATAAACATTTAAAGGGGAAGGAGAATAAACTGAGGTAACACAAGAAGCTGCACTCCAGTAGATATGGGTTGAGCTCAGCATACACCAGCCATTAGCATGCACGACATTGTGAAAACGCACTAATAATTACACATATGTTGCAGATCCAGTCAAACTGCATTCTTATCCCTGAGGGTCATTTTTCCGACACCTGAATTAACCTTCTTTTGTGAAAAATCCTTTGCTACGGCTATTTTAAGAACTGTAATGAAAAGGCCCTCCCAGCAAATACCTGGATTTGATTTATTAATATTTGTAGTGTCTGCTTTATCTTTTCCATAAGACACGGATTGGGATTTGCAGGCATGGTTACAGTTAGCTAAAGCAGACGGGGTGTGTCAGCGATCCATACAGTAGAAAGGGTTAAATTCACAGCATTCCATGTTGACACCAACTCTTGCAAACAAAGGTGAGACAGCTTTGAGCAAACACAAATCTAATGGCTATCCAATAGGAGAACTGATTTCTATGCGGACAGGTGCTTATAATGAGTCACCCTGACAACGTGCCAAGCAGTGCGTTTCTAATAAATACAAGCTGTAATTTGAACTGGTGGCAAAGGCACCAAACCTCAGTGTACTTGCTTGTAGTCTTCGGGTTGAGCTGGCAGCAGTATCTTATTTTATTTTAGTTTAGTTTAGTTTATTCACTTTGTGCCCACAGGACCATCTCAACAATGCACCACTAATACAAAGAGAGACCTAAGTAATAATACAACAATAATATATTTTCCAAACAATGACTATACATCCAGAAACAATACATATACATATATTTACATATACACATACATGTGCACACACACACACACACACACATACAGTACTGTGCAAAAGTTTTAGGCAGGTGTGAAAAAATGCTGTAAAGTAAGAATGCTTTCAAAAATAGACATGTTAATAGATTATATTTATCAATTAACTAAATGCAAAGTGAGTGAACAGAAGAAAAATCTAAATCAAATCCATATTTGGTGTGACCACCCTTTGCCTTCAAAACAGCATCAAGCATCAATTCTTCTAGGTACACTTGCACACAGTTTTTGAAGGAACTCGGCAGGTAGGTTGGCCCAAACATCTTGGAGAACTAACCGCAGTTCTTCTGTGGATTTAGGCAGCCTCAGTTGCTTCTCTCTCTTCATGTAATCCCAGACAGACTCGATGATGTTGAGATCAGGGCTCTGTGGGGGCCATACCATCACTTCCAGGACTCCTTGTTCTTCTTTACGCTGAAGATAGTTCTTAATGACTTTCGCTGTATGTTTGGGGTCGTTGTCATGCTGCAGAATAAATTTGGGGCCAATCAGATGCCTCCCTGATGGTATTGCATGATGGATAAGTATCTGCCTGTACTTCTCAGCATTGAGGAGACCATTAATTCTGACCAAATCCCCAACTCCATTTGCAGAAATGCAGCCCCAAACTTGCAAGGAACCTCCACCATGCTTCACTGTTGCCTGCAGACACTCATTCGTATGCGCTCTCCAGTCCTTCGGCGAACAAACTGCCTTCTGCTACAGCCAAATATTTCAAATTTTGACTCATCAGTCCAGAGCACCTGCTGCCATTTTTCCGCACCCCAGTTCCTGTGTTTTCGTGCATAGTTGAGTCGCTTGGCCTTGTTTCCACGTTGGAGGTATGGCTTTTTGGCCGCAAGTCTTCCATGAAGGCCACTTCTGACCAGACTTCTCCGGACAGCAGATGGGTGTACCAGGGTCCCACTGTTTTCTGCCAGTTCTGAGCTGATGACACTGCTGGACATCTTCCGATTGCGAAGGGAAGTAAGCATGATGTGTCTTTCATCTGCTGCAGTAAGTTTCCTTGGCCGACCACTGCGTCTCACGGTCCTCAACGTTGCCCGTTTCTTTGTGCTTCTTCAAAAGAGCTTGGACAGCACATCTGGAAACCCCTGTCTGCCTTGAAATTTCTGCCTGGGAGAGACCTTGCTGATGCAGTATAACTACCTTGTGTCTTGTTGCTGTGCTCAGTCTTGCCATGGTGTATGACTTTTGACAGTAAACTGTCTTCAGCAACCTCACCTTGTTAGCTGAGTTTGGCTGTTCCTCACCCAGTTTTATTCCTCCTACACAGCTGTTTCTGTTTCAGTTAATGATTGTGTTTCAACCTACATATTGAATTGATGATCATTAGCACCTGTTTGGTATAATTGTTTAATCATACACCTGACTATATGCCTACAAAATCCCTGACTTTGTGCAAGTGTACCTTGAAGAATTGATGCTGTTTAGAAGGCAAAGGGTGGTCACACCAAATATGGAGTTGATTTAGATTTTTCTTCTGTTCACTCACTTTGCATTTAGTTAATTGATAAATATAATCTATTAACATGTCTATTTTTGAAAGCATTCTTACTTTACAGCATTTTTTCACACCTGCCTAAAACTTTTGCACAGTACTGTATATACACACATATATATATATATATATATATATATATATATATATATATATATATATATATATATATATATATATATATATATATATATATATACACACACACACCTACCTATGCATTCACATACATACACTTTCCCAGCTGTCAAGGCAAAAGTGTGTCCCTCCCTGACTCCGCCATTCTTGTGTTTGAATGTCTGAGATCCTGTGATTGTAATGGGAAGCACAGGTTCAAGCTCAGGTTACCTGTCTACCATCAGTACTGGTCGGATGGGGTTTAATACCTGGGCACATGACACCCGTACCAAAATCTGATATTAATTATACCCCTGTACTATTCAAAAATATAAGCACTAGCGCATCGCCTGAGCGCCAGGATGTCACCTTTGTGTTCTGTTTCAGGGAGTATAAATGTCAGACTTGCGGGTGACAAACTGTGAATCACCATCACCGCAAACTACTTCTATACCGCATGCGAAAAGAAACCGGGTCATTACCTAATGTGTAATCTAAAAGGAGAAACATATTATTTTCATTCAAAGGTCGTGTGTTTTTTTTTAATGACATGCAATTCTCTAGGGCTGCAAAACCCTGTCCACCAAAAACAGTCGAGCATTCTGTCATATATACCGTTACAGAGAAAATGAAACAGACAGAGATTCAGCAAATTTTGACTGTATCCCAGCAGCGCGATTAATTGTGACTGAAATAAAACATATTTGTGATATTTACAATTGCGTTAAGTTTGCAACAGAATACTAATGATAAACTAAAACAAATGATACTCGCTTATGTACATTTTTAAGTTTACATTAAAACTAACGCCAACAACGCAATGTAGATGTTATTCCTCACTTCTTAAATAAAATGCACCTTAAAATAAAATAGCGAAACTATTTAAAGGGGCATTAAAAAAAAAAAAAAAGATGTAAGCTTCGTTATGAACCATTTAGGCAAAAAAAAAAAAACCTACAAAAAGGACAACTATATTTTCGATTACAGACCGATGCTTCACTTACCTTCACAACTCTCTTCTGCTTTCCTGCAGAGCGGTAGGAACGCTGTGCCACGATTCTCATCGCTCCTTCACTAACTTCTTAAAATACCAGGTTAAACTTTAACAGCGAGCCCCTGCCGAACCTCCTGGGCGGAGCCAAAAAAAAGCAAAAGGAATACAGTGGAGATTCTTTACAGAGGTGCCACATCACTGTCTACCGGTACCGTTGATAGCTATAGCTAAATATATTTTTATGCGATTTTGCAGAAAACGTTGCGACACCTGCACATTGACTATGACATCACGAAACGTCACGGGGATTTCCTTTGACCCGCTAGAATTTGCAGTGGATGGAAAACCGACGAAACACGTTGTTATGAAGTGTAAAATTGAACTGATTGCGGGACATGGAACAAATCCTGCATTCATAAGGCATTAGTGTGTCATGAAGTACATAGCATTTACTGGTGCACTAATGCTTTATGAATACAACCCACTGTACGTAAAGCTACATCCAGCAATACCACCGAACTCAGTACACTGCACAGCACCTCTGTGCACATATCATTGGTGCATAGGGCTTCCCTTCTCCCGATAGGGAAAGTGGACTACAGAGAGACAGGTCTCACAGTGCAGGCTATGTGTTCAGCCCCATTGCATTGTCCCGATACGGTGCCTGTAACGATTTTGGGTAGATAATATACTGGCCTTTTGTTTTTCCTGCATTGGGAAGTACGCTTTCTCAGGCTGTAATTTACTGGGCGTAGAGATGCTGTGAAAGGAAAGTAATGGTGTTTATTTAGCCAAGCGGAAAAAGGTAAGTGATCTCAGACTAGTCCTTCTTAAACGTCTTTTGGCATCTCGTATACCCTTTTTTCACCCACGGCAGATTCTGTTACAGAAGGAAAACCATTACTTATCCGAAGTGGCTGTCTGGGAGCCCAGAAAGGAGTATCGTTTAGCAGGCTGTGTAAGAAGAAAGCAGCGGTGATAGTGGAAACAGGTGGGAGAAAGTGGGCGCTGGAGCCACCTCCAGAAATCTGATGCAAGGCGTCTCTCGGGAGTGATCCCCAGCTACACAGCCACTGCTGTTGATTTATTCTGTGTACTAATCCAAGTGACCTCTTATTTAGCACCCACAGAGGGAAGCAATCTCTAAAACCAACATGGGTTTTACTAGGTAACTTTGTAAAGGCGTTAGCAATTCGTTTAGCAAACTGATAAAAGCAAGAGAAACAATTGCCAAATGTGTGTTGTGCTGATAAACAGCTATTGGGAAAAGTTACTAAAACTCTTTGCAAATAAGATCCTACTACACTCTTGAATTGTTTTGATCATAATTTAACCCTGCCACCAATGTTTCTCTAAAAGAACAAGTAGTGCCTTTTCAACTGCTATTTATAACCCCAAACCCTATCAATAACCAGCACCCAATCATTATCCACAGTTTTTAAAGGGAAACAGAAGAGACGATACTAATTGCCTAGTGATTCCTGCAATGATTGTTTATGCAAATGGTGAATTACTGACCCACTTACTAACATCACTAAATACATTTAAAACAAACAGTGCAATGAGGTTCCTAAATGTCAGGGTGGTGCTATTAGGAGTTACCACTCTTAAGACTGTCAATATAAACCCCACCGTGCTGCTATTGGTGGTAATGGTACGGTCTGCTAACAGTTTGGATTGGTACCCCATTCGCACCACCTTGCCCTTGACTACACATTAAATCTTTCTACTCTCTGTGAATAGCAACTGGTAATAGAGGGTTTGCTTGGTCCTAACTAAGACACTCCCAGCTCCTCCTCTTCTGCACAGGCAGGGCAGGGCAGGATGGAAGCTCCTGCTTACTGTCCCCATCACAGAGACACTGGTTCCAGAGAGAGCAAAGACACACATCTGTGGAGCACACTGTTTATTATCCAGTGATGCATGTGGTTTACAGTATTGTATTTATACTGGGTGTGCGGCCAGCTTGGTACTTGAATAACAAACCCTTAGCTTTACATATTTTTGCTCAGTGTTTAGTTTTTAATTCTTTCAACTCCCAGGGATCTAAGGGAGATGACGATTAGTCACCAAAGCGGTTTCTGTTGAAATAAATGTAAAGGAAAGAAAAATGAACAAATGCTGCTGCGGGCTGTTGAAGGAAGTCTATGAAACCTGCTGTGGCTATGCTTCCTGCCTTCATGAAGTTTGTCAGGTTCCTAATGAGAAACATAATTGTCGATGGGGAATTCCAGTAAAACAGCCTTCATTTTTTTTTTCCTTTTGGAAATAGATTTGTTTTTGAGTTACTGGCCCTGAGATCACTAAACTAAACTATCCCCCACTGCTTTAACTTTATAAACAGGAACATGTGTCCAATATTGTTAGCTTTAACTTAATAATTCACAGGTAAAAGAACGCTTTCTAGCTTTAAATCCAAACAAGAAAATCAGTTCAAGCTGGGTCTCAGGTTAAAAGCTTTGATGGCTGCTGGTCCTGTCACGTTTTCCAATTACAATAGAGCGGACTGCCTTTTCATGGAACAACCTGCTCCAAAGACAAAGACTGTGCCACAGAGAGTAAGCTCCCCCACTACTAAACTAAACAAATGGATATAAAGTCAACATGCAACCGGGATGTGGTTTAATGAACTCGGCTGCAAGCAAACACTGCTTAACCTGGTCCTGCCGGGCCTGCCCCATAGGAGTGCCTGACAAACTGGGCATGGCCAATTTATTAACAACTGCTTAAAAATGACGCACGTCACCAGCCAATTTTGTGCAAAGCGCCCAGACTCTGTCACGTCATCAGCTGCACTGTATGTAAGGCAAAGAGCTGTTAACTGCAAGATCAGTGTATCACTCCATAGGACCAATTGAAATGAATATAAAAGTTACAATCATATGTGCTGGTGTCTGACGCAGGGAAGCTGACGGCTGCAGAGGACTGCCATCGTAAAAGTCGAATCCTATTCTAGGAACGTTCTCGATTCATCAAGGAGACTTCTGTCAATAAAAATCTCCCAGGAAATCCAGGGAATTGGTTGTCGGTGTAAGTCGATGCCACCAAACTTCCTTCTCTTTGACTTGAAGCTCAGCCTCCAGTGGAATGGTTTAGTAAAGGGCTAGCCAATGGATGGCTCCTGAGCAAAATATCAGTTTCCAAATGTGTCTCTCGAATTAGAAAAGCCTGCAAGGGCAATCGTTAGTCTTTAATAGAAGCAAATAGAGTCAAAATGAAGTAAAATTGAGGAGTCTAAACATGACATGTAATGAAGCCCAAACATCTGTATTGAACTGCAGCTTGGTTTGCGCTTACACACTTCTTTTCTTTCAGAATCTTTGCTCCTATTTAGTTATTTTAGTAAAATAAACATATTTGATGTTGGTCTTTCTAGTCCACGCTTATAATTCAAGATGCAGTCTAATTAATAATATAACTTCAGCATTGCTAAGCCTGCAACTTACCTGGTTCCCCAGTCTTTGCAGTGACTGGATTTCTTGCAGCTTGCTTATTTCTTTTGCAGGTGTCTAAGGAAGTTAGTCACACAACTAAACCCTTCCCACAAACCAGAGCTATTTCATGCATTGAAGAAGTCGCCACACTTGTGGGCCCACATTCTTGAATTGTTAACTCCAGGCAATGAGCAAACAATAGTTTTTTAATCCTAGCTTGATATTTACAAAACTATTATGGGATTGTTGGTGTCTCTAATTTAAGAATCTAGAGAAGTAGAACACATTATTAAATAGCCCATAAACCCAGCTACATCTCAAATTTTAGGGTGCGTGATTTTGAGAGTGCATGCAAGACCCTGGATCGACATGCAGCAAATTCTGTGTATTGTACTGAAAAAAGAAAAACTTGAAGAGAACAGGTAAAGGGGAGATGAACAGGAAATCAATGTCTTTGATCTTAACAAACAAAGAAAAGTTCAATCAGATGAAAAAGTTTTCTGAACTGTGAACAACTTATTTAAATGGGGTTTGAGAGTTGGGACCATAATCTTGAATTTCATGAAGACATTTAAAACAAAAGTAAATGTAACATCAAATTATGTTTTGTTTTGTTTTTTTTTTTTAATATAAAAAGGTGCCTGGGAATAAAATAGGTTAAGACAAGCACATGCTGGTAGCAAATGATTTCTATGCTTTGAGCGAGTCATACCTAAACCACATTCCCCCAAGTCAAATGTAAAATCAGCAGTATTGACAGAGGTCAGCAATTTTTTACCACAGCACAGCTCAGACAAATGGAGAATTGAATTTGTGGTGATTACTCCTCTCCCACAGGCAAATTATACTACGATAATAGTCAGTGCTACAATTGTGTGGGAATTAGTAGGTGGCTTTGAAATATTAATAAAACAGAAAGCAAGTTCAGAGACAGAAGAGCTGCATTTACAGTACTGCCAAAGTAAAAGTTACTGCTACTACCACCACTGCGGTATAGGACTGTTACTCCACTGCAGCACAGGGAATTCATAGCGCACTT
This sequence comes from Acipenser oxyrinchus oxyrinchus, assembly GCA_030684275.1. NCBI lineage: Eukaryota > Metazoa > Chordata > Actinopteri > Acipenseriformes > Acipenseridae > Acipenser > Acipenser oxyrinchus. The sequence goes on from JAGXEW010000656.1 coordinate 16,856, forward strand.
AAACTCTTACTACAGTATGGCTGTAACATGCTGCAAGTAAATGTAAAGACTCAGGCAATGCCACTGAAGAGAACTTTCGATCCAAACTAACAAAGTACTAAACATATCTTGTTTGATTTAATGTTTGCTAAACATACAAGTAAAACAGGTTTTGAAATTGCAGTTCAACATGCCTTTACATTTTGAAATGGCACACAAACATGCCACCAGCCGCAAGCTAATATAAAAGGTCATATCAGTATGAGATTACTGGTACACGTGTGAGCAGAAAAAGCTGGCGGCATTACCACAAACCAGTCACTGAGAAACAGGCAAGCCAAGTTCTAGAGGGAGACAATCCTGAGGAAGCGATCATTTACCCTTTAGTGGCTGTCAATTTCAGATGATGCCTGCTTGTACATAACAGCAATCCCTATGGGGAACTTAGCAAGTTTGTTCGGTGTACCCGCTTCTGGATATAATGTCCTGAAAAGTGATGCATACAAATGTAGGCTTGTGATTGTGAACAGCACAAAACTACGCTTGCTTAAGCGGTATAAAAAGTAGGTTGCTTTTATTAGGATCTGGGAAACCATTAATAAAGACCTGGAATCCCCCATCCCCATCATAACATGCACAACAGTTCAAAGGTCATCCCCCCACTTTGCTACTGTTAACAAAAAGGTTTTAACCTTTTATAACAGAATTCACAATTTTACATTTACATTTATTTTGAGCACACATACAAGTTTTTTTTCTTTTAAACTTAACACTACAGCATTTAAAAATAAAAATAACACATTTGCACCTCTTTACTACTCAAGGTTTATTGAAGTTTCCTTTATAAGCTTTATAAAACTGAATCCCCAGCCCACCCCATCCCAGAAATATTCAGAACAGTTGCATAAATGTGTTTTTTTGGGGGCTAGAATAAAGAGATGTCCCATGAACTAACTTACCTGCAACACAAAAGACTACACACACACACATAGTATGGGGTTGATCATCAAAAATACAGTTAATAGCTTTACATTTTGTACCTGCCAGCAAAATAAACTGAGCCACTCCCTACTTCAGTACAGGAGTTACAGGTCAGAAAAAATGTCAAATTAAAAAGCTATGTTGTTTTCATATTCACCAGCTGTCCAAGATTGTTCGACAGCAAAACAGAAGTACAACAATGTGGCAAAATTCAGATATTGTTGCTGAAATAAATCGCCTCTAGATACTATTGTTCATTTTAGTGATTATTTCTTATTACTAGTTGATATGATAGGCCAACTGTAGAGAATTCACATGGCTAACACCATGTAAACCTTTACCAAATGGATGCAATAGGGATTAAAAAAAAAAAAAAAAAAAAAATGTCATGGTACTGCCAATTAAGGCTGCAGTACCCATATCTATACCACACTTTCAAATGTTCTTTACAAATACGCTGACTCTGGAAATGAATGCAATTCGCCATTTACACATTCATTCTGTGCAAACAACAACGGGATAAGAGGAGCAATCCCCTAAAGTTTAAAGCTACGCTCAGTTAAACATCATTTTGAATACAAGAGACATGTCTGGCATTGGGCTACTATGATTTACATTCATCTAGAAGCACAGGGTACTGCACCTTCAAATGCAGTGTAAAATAACCAAATGGTTTTACACGGTTTAGTTCCCCATTTCCTTCCAATAAACTGTTCAGAACAGACAAGCTGTGTTGTACTTCGGTATTATTGAACAGCATTAGCTGCACACAAAAACAAGATTCTAGCCACAGGCACCCGCTGTTTAAAAGCAGGGCGCTTTTACAGCACACAAAAGCATTTCATTAATACAAAACTTTGATAACTGGAGTGGTCCAGAAACCAACAATAAATCCTGACTAACGTATGTGTCACAGAGAGCATACCTCGACTAACAGCATTTTGAGCTGTTCCAAGCAGCCTATGTTTCAACGTTAACCTTTTAGTGCCCAAAATTACTGTAAAGGAAGAAAAAAAAAAAAAAAAAAAGGATTTATGTAATGGATAAATGTTTGCTTGAACAAAGTGGAGCAAAATGCACATTGCTTTAGCCAATGTAACTTGAAAGGGGAAGGCTTTGACACCATTTACAAACTACACTGCAAGAAAATAAAAAGTAGGCTCCGAAGTAACAAACGCTGCGTCAATACAGAAAATAAAACACTTCATATTAACCATTTAAGGGGTTTCTCTTCAAAAATCAGATTCAGTTACCATAAAACCAACTTGAACGTTTACAGAGGCATCATTTTCTGTAGGATTATAAACTTATAGGAAGTGTCAGATTAGCTGAAATAAAAGTCAAGAAATTCAGACCATTTCAGCAAACCTTACAGGAAGGGGAGGAGAGCGAACCCTTCAAAAGGGTGACAGTCTCCATACTGGGCATGATAGAGGACAAAATAAATGTCATGTTGTGAGGGACTGAAACCAGCCTACTTCCTTCCAACAACTCAAACAAATTACTGTTCATTAGAATTCAGGTCACCTTGGAACTTTACCTATAGAAATCAACTCTTCAAATTGTAGAAAATAGTAATAACCAAAAGGAAACCATTGAGCACTAATGTACACAGGACGTGTTCTAGCCACAGAACTCCTAACAGAATCAAATACACAATTTCCTTGTTCATCCAAAAATAACACATGCGAGTTCATTTGAATGTAACGTCAGATCTGAAACCCTTGATTACAGAACGGGTGCCCGGGAGAAAGCAGAACTTCACATTTTTACTCTTTCCTTTTAACATTTGAGTAAAAGAGATAGATATGATCGTTTTTGTTTAAAATCAAGACATTTTATTTATTTATTTATTTTTTTTAAAAAAAGCAAAAAGAAAAAACAAACAATTTAAAGAAAAACAAATCATTTTTGGACTTTCTCTGAAAAAAAAAAAAAAGTCTGCACAAGGGATTAAACTATATATTAATTGGACAGTTCTACGGCTAGGATGCAAAAACTGTTCAGACAAACTGCAAATGCAGTGAACAACTTTGTCTACTAGCCATAGATTAACACAGATGTGAGACAGAGAATGGAAGGGTGCTATAAAGCACTGAAACCCAGGATAAGGGGCTTAGATCAAGGTTAACAGGACCAACTTACGTCTTAGTAGGTCATCTGATTAATAGTATAAGACCTAGCAGTCAGATAGGAAAAGCCACACAGGGACCTGCAGTGACCCTAAATGAACCCCCACCCCCAAACATGGAACACTGTATAAAGTACAGGCACTACATAAAATAAACTCCAGTTCCTTCAAAGGAATTGATACTAAAAGGAGACAAATTGTTGTGATTGTTCAGCTACTTTAATTTGAAGCCAATTTAAAATGGACGGACAGTGACTTATGCAAGAAGCCTATTTTAACAGAATACTGCTCATTGCAATTTTGATCAATGATGTGTTGGAATTTATTACAAGGGAATGGGAACTGGAATAAGAAATGGATTTTAGGAATTTAAATTAAAAAAAAATATATAATAAGGCCCAAGTCAACCAATCAACCAACAGAGTAAATAAAACAGAAAAGTTTGCCTGGCTTCAATTGTATCATTTTTAATTGGCTTTTTAAAAAAAAAAAATTAAATCATTGATTTGCTATTTGGATAGAAATCAATATTTACCTCAAGCTAAGAAGTTAACTGAACTGGGTCTATAGTTTATGTTCCCCAGGTAAAGATTTACCTATACCGAACAGTACCGTATTCTTTTTTTCTTGTAGATTCATTAAAGCTTTCCTTTTCGTTTTCTTGGTAACCTGAGTTTTCTTGTGCAGCTTGATCAGGAATTGATGTGGACAGGAGACATTGTTAACATGATGAAGATAGTGTTATAAAGTGACAGCTTTATAAAGAGGATATAGTGAGCAGGTTACACAAGCTGGCACACAAACCAAAGAGCAACGTATGGATCTACAAAAGGCGGGGGTAACACATACAGGCAACAAGCGTAGCGGTATCACTGATAATGCTATACTGTCCAACAAAGCTGGCCTGAGTCGACTTGGGATGCAGCTGTACAGTATTCCTGGGGATCCTCCTTAGCGAACACAACTCTACACCTGGTAAGTGGGCTCCCAACATGCAAAGCAGCGACGCCAAGGATATCAGGCCAAAAACACAAACAAAAAATACAAGAGGCCAAATCAAGCAATTAAACCTGTGAACTAGCTAGCCACTACTGGTAGCAGGATACCAACTTCTGCAACGACATTGCTAAGGTCTGTTAAATAAAGTAGGAAAAAAAAAAAAGTGTCTAATCCCTTGAGCCAAACCGACCATTTGAAAAAAAAAAAAAAACAAAACAAAACAAAAAAAAACTACTTCTACACATAAACTCCCTCCCCCCCCAAAATGGTGTCTAACAGCACTCAATCCTCCCCAGATGGGGCCTCCTCTTCTGACACTTCCTCCTCCTCTTCCTCCTCCTCCTCCTCCGCAGGTTTGGCTACCTTCTTTGGGGGAGGAGTGTGTTTCTTCTCTGGCTCCTCGTCTTCCTCCTCCTCCTGGGGCTCTCTGGCTCTTCCTCATCCTCCTCGTCATCTTTGGGGAGAACTTCTCCTGCACCTTGGCTGCGCTGGGCCGCCCTTTCCCCTTGCCTTTCATGGGGCTGGGAGTTACTGAAAGGAGATGGAGAAAGCAGAATTACAGTAATACACATGCAATACATAGTAATACATATGCAATACACAAATCTGCACTGGAAGTTTGACTGTTCGGATAAGCACATGGCTTGCTTTGTGAAACAGATACCTTGTTTCAATCAAGCACGGTGCTCCCCTTTTACCACGCTGTTCTGAGAAGACAAGTGCTGGTGTCATGGTTTTATGGAGTCTTATACCACGGAACAGGTTTTAAAAAAGGGTCACCTTTTAACAAGACAGCACTGTGACATTTTAAAAAGTAAAATCGAGTTTACGAACCACAACCTTCAGTTTATCAAACACCACACCATTTTGATGCAAAACACATTTTTTATTTTTCCCTGAGCAACAGCATTCTTGCCCAGCCTCACCTGTAGCCTTTAGCCGGGGCTTGGGAGACTTCTTTTCCTTCCTCTCGGGCCTGGACCTCCTGATCACTTTCTTACTCTTCTTCCGGGAGCGGCCGTAATCGCTGTCATCGTCATCATCAACCATGAAGTCTTCATCGCTGCCTGACTCCTCTGTGGGCAAGAGGGAAGGGAGTGTCAGCCACACACACACACACACACACACACACACACAAACACACAAACAAGGGATATTCAATCGGTCTCTTCGTGCTCAGAATGGGGTACTTACACATGTGTCCCACCACAATGTATTGATTTTTAAAGTGAGGACCGATGCCCTAGATCTAGATTAAAACACTGAATTCAGAGTTTTCACTGACGTATTCAATGCGACAATCACATGCATAAAACAGAAAGACCACCTGCAGATAGAAGCGCAGTTTTTGATGATGTATCTAGAAAGCCACTACAGCTGCCTGAGTTTTTTGCTTGTATCGCAGAAACACTAATGTGGTAGATAAAACACCTGACATGCTATGTATTTTTGGCCTTGCAGCAGTGTCTTATTAGCTGGTTGTCAGGGAGACCGATCTCCTACAGACCAAGTGCCTTTCCAAGAGAAACCTGTTCACGGTGATAGAATCGGAGTGGACTGGGGACCCCTCGGTCACTCACTATCTTCGAAGAGCACCTCCTCGTCCTCCTTCTCTTCCTCCTCCTCGCTGCCTCCGTCGTCCAGCAGCATCTCCCTCTGTTTTGAGACTGCTTTCGAGGCTGCCTGGCGTTGCTGCCTCACCTTCGTGTTCACTTCCTTCTCGTCATCGCTGTCCTCTGCAGGGCACAGAACACACACACGTTCGGATTGCTCCACTTCCTCTGGGGTGGGGAAAACCTACCCTTATGGACCAGGTTTTTCAGCCAACCCTGTTCTAAATTAACCAATTAAACATCAATCCAGGCACTAAAGAAAGCCACTACTTTTTGACCTATTAAACTGGGAGTGAAAACGCCCACTAGGACTGGAATTTGGCAACCTTGTATTGATATTTCAATTATTTATTTTATTAAAAAAAAAAAAAAAAAGCACCATGAATATTTTGTAGTTATGTTATCAAGTATATGAAGAAATCTCTTTTTGTGCCATGTATTCAATATATAGCAGCTTTTTGTAGTGGGATGGCTGCAGATCCCATTAAGTTCACAGGGGATGGCAGGTAAAGAAGCAATGATTTGAGAACCGCTGATCTACAGGCATTGCATATCCCACAGCCCTGCCCATCAGCCCCTAACCCACTCCAGTAGTCTCACTACCTGCTGCCCTTTTCGGGATTTCGCATCTGTTTGGGTGACTTCTCAGGTTTGGGTTTCTTTCCCTTTTTCCTTTTTTCGAGCTGTCATAGTCACTGTCGGCTCCCTCCTCTTCCTCCCCAAAATCATTGTCTTCCTCGCTGCCAAAATCATCTGAGTGGAGAAAAAGGAAACAAAACAAAATAATTCACCCTTAACTTTAAATATTCATCCCGATCTTAGTCCAGTAAATACATTTGCTTTCTTCAGTGCAATTTTAGCTTAACTGTCACGTTTCATTAAATAAACAATTTAAAAATAATGGGAGACTAAATTGGTGTCTTTCTTTTCCACGTTTTTTCGCTCAGAACCTAAAACATTATTTAACCCTTGCATGCATCATATAGGGGACGGATTAAAAAGAAACAAACAAACACTCAGTCTTTATATAAAGACGATGCAAATGCATGATGCTCTCATGAGGAAGTCATTTTTTCTACATATAAAGCAATTAATTTTTTTTTTCAATGAAATATCATTTATTGTGTATGTATGTTACGAGTGACATTTTATGCAGATTGGAAATAAAAACTTAGGCCTAAGTTGTAATGTTTCACTGCATCAAAACACACAGGAGTGCTCATTATGAAGGCGCAGACTGGGCGAGCTGTTTCAGAGCTCATTAACATACTGGTGGGCTCGATGCAATATGATACGTGTCTCATTAGGAACGCTGCACAACACACTGCGAAAAGTGAAATCAGAGTAGTGTGTGGATTGTAGTTCTTTATTTTTTGCTCATTAATTCTTTTCAGCTGGATAACACTGCAGGTGAAGTTACGAGACTGTTCGTAGTTCTGAACCTTCGTCTGTACGACTTCAGATTCCCCTTCTGTAGCTCTCTTTTTTAAATCCGGGAAACATTTTTTTGTGAAGCGCTTTGGGTACAAGTTTGTGGTCATTAAAGCATATAAAACAGGTAAACCACAAACACTATGAGCTTACCCGCAGAGTCTTCTTTTTTGGACTTTGTTACTTTGTCATCTGAGTCGTCACTAAAAGTAGAAGAAAGAAAGCTTTGATACAGGCCACGTCACCCTAATCACTGATTCTCAATGTTAATGCAATATTCACCTTGCTGTGACCACAATTAAGTTAATTTTGTGAGGGAGGGAGGGCCATTGCTGAAACAGAATAGTGCTCTAAACCAGTGGTTCGCAACCCTGGTCCTAGGGAACTCTGCGTCTACTGGTTTTCATTCCAGCTGAGCTCTCAATTATTTAACTAGACCCTTAATTGAACTGATAATGTGCTTAATTAAACAGTTGCAAAGTTCAAGTTAGCTATAACATTTTATAAGTAACTTGAACTCTGCAACTGTTTAAGAGCTGAAAACAATTAAAAGGTCTGATTAAGCACATTATCAGTTCAATTAAGGGTCTAGTTAAATAATTGAGAGCTCAGTTGGAATGGAAACCAGACACAGGCATTCCCCAGGACAAGGATTTTTCTAGACCACTGATTTGGGTACCATGGTATCATTCAGGGACAGCGAACAGCAGGTTGCAAAACAAGGCAGAGGGAAACAAGGCCTGATTCCTTTACCTGTCTTCTTGCGAGTTCTTCCCAGGCCTTTTCTTGTGTTTCACTTCACGGGGAGATGAACGCATTTTCTTGCTTGGAGGTGCAGAACCTCTCTCGTACTCTTCATCTGTGTACAAAAAACACCAAAGGTCCTCAATATAAAACTAAAGCAGCAGTCATGCTTTGTACTTCAACAACAAACAAAGCTAAAACCTCGGCAGGTCTTCCTGATTAGAAGAGCTTGGACCACTGCCCTCAAGATTCGTTGTTTGTCTAATAAATGTAACCATTACTTCAAATCGCTCAATCGGAATTCTAAGGCAGAACTAGAACGCCAAGTTTAGAAAATGTTCTATTTAAATAGGGACCCCGCACCGCCCCGCCCCCACACCTCTTGGGATGTTGCACACTGTGCCCCTCCCTCAAACCTAGACCCTGCACTTTTTTTAGTTATAATCAGCCTACCAGGCATTCTATAGCACTAAGCAGGGTACTCCTCCTGTAATGCTGAACATCTCACCTGCATCGTCAGATTCCTGGAACTGCGAGTAGTCAACCACCTTCCTATTTCTGCAAAAGAAAGCAGAACGAAAGAGACGACTGTCAACATCCCTTACAAATTATTTACAGGCTGGTAAAAGTTATTGTTTCAAAAGAATATTGACATTTGGATGTTATCCCCACATCTGTAGAATTAAACCTAGCTTATTTGTGACACTGCAATGGTATTGAAACACTGTGTTTATCAGCAGTAGCCGAGTATCGATGCAGCTTGAACTGGGACACTGACGGTCCAAGTCTGAAACACCTGTGAAGACAGAATTTGCTTTAAACATGTACAGATCAGGCAAACATTTTGTAATGTGGCAGTCAGTGTTTAGTTTAGCCAAGTCTATTAAATATTTGTTAGCTGAATTGCCAGCATTCTATGTACCAGGTCCAAAAATCTATGCCCGAAATGCTGTTTAAAATGCAACTTAAAGATGCTGTGGTTTCCCCTTCTGCTGGGTTTGCAGGGTGGGTTGTTGTAATAAAATTCAAACCCGGCTTTTCTTAAATGCATTTATTTCCATTCCAACGTATCAATAAAATGAAGGCTGTAAAAAAGTTAAGACATTACAGAAATACAGTCAAGAAAAGGAAGATGGAAAACACCATTAACCTGATAGGACTCATTTACAAGGATATTGCATAGATTTTCATGTTAACAGTAATGTTCTCATTTTGTTGTCTAAATTCATTGTACATCACCTCAAAGTACCGGCATAGTAAAATGTAAACACAAAGTTAAACTGAATATGTACAAGAAAAAAAAAAAATACAAATACTGTTGAATGAATTATTTTCAGGGATTCCATCCCCATCACGAGGGACCCTAAAACCTCTCCTCCCTTGCACAAGGTGCTCACACCTTTATAGTGCCAGGTGTACGAGGCAGAGATGTAGGGCCCTTCCATAGAACCAGCTTCATTTATTTGTAGGGATTACAAACATAGGGAAGCAGGAGATCAGATACTATTAATGCTGCTTTCACACACAAATCCCGCTCCTGAGCCGTCTCAGAGACGCCTGAAAAATGATTTAAAATACCCATGCACAGCAAGAAACTGAGCAATCTATGCCAGTATAATAGTCATAACCCTTTCACACAGCCAAAGGGATCATGTTGCAACTTTCAAACCTGTCAGTCAACAGATCGTTGTCACAGCAACAGCGATTTGCCCATAAATTACAGCGTCACGCACCGTCCCGTCTATTTGTGACTTCACCTCCTCGTCAGCCCGTAAAGTTCACAATTCCTTAACTTATTCCAGACTCCAATTACTACCTCGTTCTTGATCTTCCATTGTATTTGAAAAAAAATGAAAGCGTGTAACACCAAGGACAAAAATACCCATCACATCCAGTATACATGCAGTCACGTGGGATGTGACTTTCAATCCACAGGCACTACAAGAGTTAAGATGGGTCGGTGCTATCTCTAAAACATGACGGCTCTGCGACGGTATAGGCAATTCACACTGACCAAAATGCTGCATCAGTGCTGGTTCTGAGCAGTCATAACTAGTCTGTGTGAAAGGGGTATAAGAGGAGCAACTTAACAGAAAAACTATATTATAGTGATAAGGGCTGTCTAAAAAGCCACATGTTTTAAGTTTAATTAAGCCCTATGACGCCTTAGGCGAGGAAAATCACTATAAAAGGAGAGAGCAGAACTACAGTTTAGTATCGGTTTAAAAGTTTGTAAATTACGCTTGAGGACATTTATAAAAATGAATTTTCAAGTGGCTTTTAAACTTATCACATTCAAACTAGGTCAGTGTGGGTAGACTTGATCATAGAAATGAAATCATTTATGTGGTAATCTGCAGAGCAGCAGCTTTTAGAGCTGTATAATATTGTATACTTTAAGTACATATTTGGTCCGATACATGCTCTAAAGTTATGTCAGTCAGCCCTCAAAATGGTAGAATTCTCACAGTCCGCAAAGGGTTAAATGTAATTTACTGTATTCTTTATTGTGCTCTTATTTGATCGTATTTTCTACTGATTTTACTGTACCTTATAACTGCTGACCTGTAATGTGATCTTTTAAAATGTGCTATTTTGTAATATGAGACTTTGTCCTGTGATATTTTGTAACAATTGTAAGTTGCCCTGGATAAATACACTCTGATTGGTTAAACATCAAATAAACAGATTTTTCTTGATTTCTTAAAAAGTTGTAGGTATATGCTAATATCTGTAAGAGTGCACAAACTCTCCACTTACAGGAGTTCAAAACATATCTGTGTCCTCCTAAACGTCTCCCCGTGGAACCTGACACCCCCTTTATAAATCCTGGTTCAAGTTACCAGCCACTTCAATAAAATGGGTTCCTGGCCAAATAAATACTGCACAGCCCCAGCCCCTTCCAAGCCTCACTCAATTATCTGCCACAATGTCCCTTCCAATGCCACAGCACCACCTAGCAGTCTCTCTGAGGTACTACAGTTTTGCCATCTTAAATGCATGCAAATCTTTGTTATTTGATGAAAAAGAAATTGTTGATATCCATGAAGCTGTTCTAGAACATTAATGTTTGCATTTGTCAGCCTGGCAGAACCATGCTCTATGAAGAATTCCCAGTGTGGAATAACAAGCTGCACTACACTAGAATTTTTTTTTTTTTTAATCAGTTTATTTCTAGATCTGTAAATCAGTGGGATGCGAACCTTCTGGATTTTAAAAGCGTTGCCTTGAATGTTTTTCAATTACTGTCTATTGAGATCTATGGAGGACCAGAGACTAAGTGCGCCACAGGAGGGAGTTTATTATTAAACAACTTGTTTTGTTTCCTGGAGGCTCTGAGTATTTTACCAATAACTTCGATATCTTCCTGATATACGGCAGTACCCTTAAAATCTGCTGGTGCACCCATTTGGCTTCAACAGCAAGCTCTTCCAAGCAGGTGTCACTCACAACATCATAAACTGTCCTGCGACTCTAACGTTTTCCTTTGCAACTGCTAGAACATACTGCAGCCATTTCAAATTTAACACGCAAATAAGATGCTTTTTTTTCATCTTGGTATATGTGCAAAATGTTGCAGCTTATTATTAATCATATTAGAGTTAAAAATAAAAGCCTACATAAATGGTGTGATCATTATGCACATTACTGTTAACAGCAGGGGGCAGCTTTTTTAAATGACTACATTTGAGTACCAGGCAGCCTGCAAATCACACAAGCCAAGCGCACAAGTCAGCGTTCCCTGGAATGAAAAAACACACAACCCCAGGGCTGGATTTCAATTCCTAACAGGGAGTGGGGTCAGAAAGTCTCTCCAGCAGGGAAGGAGAAAAGAAAAATGTTTCATTTTCAAAAGCCAAACATCAGCCTGAAAGCATTTGGGTATTTCAGCTTTAGCATTCCAGGTAGCTGGCTTTCAAATATACAGGCTTAAAAATTAAACTCACAATACCAGGGAGTACAAATAAATACAATGTGCAGGTTCAACGGAACATACAATTGTAATTAATACAAAAGGAATTCTAAAGCAGAGAGCAGGGTTTGAAACTCACACCAGTCTCCTGCACCCAAAACTTCAATCAAGTCTATTATTTAAATGATCAGATTTGATGTTAGATAAATCATTCCTTCCTTGTCGCTGTACAAACAACTCCTAAAATTCAGGTGTTATTCATGCTGTGTGGTCCAGTGGTTAAAGAAAGGGCTTGTAACCAGGAGGTCCCGGTTCAAATCCCACCTCAGACTCATTGTGTGACCCTGAGCAAGTCACTTAACCTCCTTGTGCTCCGTCTTCGGGTGAGGCGTAATTGTAAGTGACTCTGCAGCTGATGCATAGTTCACACACCCTAGTCTCTGTAAGTCACCTTGGATAAAGGCGTCTGCTAAATAAACAAATAATAATAATGCTGTGATAAGAGAGATCAGTTCAGAAAATATCAAGGGTGCCTGAGAGTTCAAACTGGCACCCGGTCATATTAATAATACACCTAAAACAAAGGAAGTTCTGAAACCCAGGACTAGGTCCTGCAGGGGTAGTGAGTTTTGAAGCCATGAGGAGGGTGCAATATGTAATACAACAGCTATGTTACACTACTAAACATCAGCATGAATGTATTTCCCCATCATGAGACTCTTGACACAGACAAGGCCGAGTATACCAGCAGAACATATCCAACAGCGTGGAAACCCTGCCACTGACATGCCAGTAGAGAGGTTGCAGTTAAAGCGCAGCACGGCAGCCAGTTCCAGAACAAGAGTAGGCTCATGGCTGCACAGACAATTAATTCAGGCCATTTTACAAGGATTATGCACCTGAAAAATTGGCTTCCATTTTATCAGCCTTGTAATAAAATGGACAGTGCACTGTATAAAAATAAGATTTCTTGGGGACGTGACCGATTAAGAAAAATCCATATTCACAAAATGCACTAATCCTCATTAAATAAGTTATTTTATTAATTAATATTAATGCATTTTCTGTGTAATTAAGATACAGTACCAATAACATTAGAGCGAGTCATTTGCAAGTAAAGTGGTACTGACATTACAGAACATGGATAAATATTTTAAGGTCTGTTAATGCAGTGCCTTGCTCCAGCTGGTAAAATAGAATGCATAATGACTGTGCTTTTGAGAAAATATTTGTTAAACTCCAAAGGAGATACAGTATGTTACAAACAAGCAGTTAGAATGCATTATAGGAGGCTGTGTGGTCCAGTGGTTAAAGAAAAGGGCTTGTAACCAGGAGGTCCCGGTTCAAATCCCACCTCAGCCACTGACTCATTGTGTGACCCTGAACAAGTCACTTCACCTCCTTGTGCTCCGTCTTTCGGGTGAGACGTAGTTGTAAGTGACTCTGTAGCTGATGCATAGTTCACACACCCTAGTCTCTGTAAGTCGCCTTGGATAAAGGTGTCTGCTAAATAAACAAATAATAATAACATTACTTCTATATTACACAGAACGTGTGCATTACCAGTTCCCTGTCATGTACTGTATAATATTTAAATATTTCAGACAATTCACTTTATGAAGTCAAGCTAAAAGGAGAAGGTTTCATAGAGGGTGGTAAGCCACCGATCAAAAGATACGACACATGCTAAAATAGAAACTAAAGGTTTGTCTATGTGAGTTTTGCAGATTGTGATGAGCACTAAAATCGTATATTGCAGGTAGACCAAAAATGATTCTACCAGTCACTTGTGAATGCCATGTTTTATTTAATTTAAAAAAAATTATTTAAAAAAAACACACAAGAAAGAAATGCCTCAATGTAGCTCAATTTCCATTCAATGGTCTGCAAGGACTAGCCTATATCAAACATGTTATATGCTTATTTATACTTCAAGGGAGTTTACTTTTAATTAGCATTTGTATTACCAACATTGCAAAATGTGTAATAAACAAACTGTGCAATAAAATGTAGGGAGAATTATTTTGGCATTAGATGAACAGAGGCCATGCCCGATTGAAATTCAGTAAAATAAGGGCCATTTTTTTGTATTAAACATGATTGTGTCAGTATTCATAGCTTTAATTGATTATCAATGTTATCAACTGCCAAGACTGAAGCACATGTGCCAAGCTGAACACAAAACTTTATCAGCTGGGGTGGGCCTGGGAAGGGAATTGTGTGGAATATATATGAGGAACATGAAACGTAAAAAAATAATTAAAAAAATTTAAATATATGAAAAAGCCACAGCCGCTCCACCATTTTCGTAGCAATGTAATAAAACTCCGCAATCCAAAAAATGCATATGCAACATGCAAAAACTGAGTACATGGACACATGAATGCGCCAATGCCACTGCAAATTAATTCTCTGGTGATACAGGGTGTATTTTTATTTTATAAAATAATAAATGTTAATAGCCAGCAATAACACCTATTTACATTTATTTTTCGATTCGTATACTTGAAGACATGGTACTGATTGAAAGGGTGTGGGAGCTGCAATCTATTCAAAATGGATAAGATACCTCTTGCCATTTCAGCGTGAGAGAAACACGCTGTACATACAATACTCCAATGGGGGGGTTTATAAGGTTTAATAGAGGTATGTCTTGTGGGGAGAGGATCGAGCAGGAAGAGTTTGTGGGGGTGGGGGGTGAATTTACTGTACTGCAGCTAAGCACAATGGACTGCACAGATCTGTAAACCACAATGAAAAATGACCAGACATACCTGGGACTATTTCACAGAGTATATATATAATAATATTTTAATAAGCAGTTCAATCATTAGCTTAAAAACTGTTAAAAAAATACACGTTTGCTTTAATTTGGCCTTTTTTTTGCAGAGGGATGAGCAACGCAAGCATGACTTTGAAACCAGAGCGCCGAGGAGGTGTGGTTCTTTTGAGAAAGGACCCCCCCCCACCCCCCTCCGTGACGTCATATCGAAATACCTAGGCTTAATTCACTGCGACCACAATTAAATCAAACATTTTTTTCTTGCAGGTTACCTTGTTTTTAAACTTTACCGTGTTCGGTTTCGTGTTAAAATAACGAAGCGAAGAGGTGCTACAATTACAAAGCAAAGTGTTTCATGCGAACCAGAGAAGAACGACGAGTCCTGGGCTTTTATTACCGTTTTGGTGCTCGACTCTGATGAATGGGTAGCCATACGGCTCGTTTCGGTAGTCATGGGGAAAATAAACAAGCCATTTTTATTTCAGCACCCGATTTAAATATACACACAAAAGAGAGCGAGGGATGCACGTACTGTACCGAGAAATACAGCAATACTAGAAAACGCGCGCAAAGGCGGTTTGGACAAAACGCTGCATGGTTCTGCTTGCGAATAAAATGATGCACGATGCAGAATCGTGCACTTTAACTTTAAATATATCGTACTTAGAAACGGAGGATGCACATAAACACAGCCCTAAACTGGCACTTTCAGCCTTTTAACATACACACAATTGAAACGTTACGTAAAACACATCAAGCAAACGTACCTCACTGGTCTTGACATTATGCAGAAATGCTGTAGAGGTTAAAAAATATATATATATAAAAAGGACCAATCCACGGGAATTTAAAAACAAAAACAAAACCTCTCGCGGCTCGTGAGGCAAAATAATAAAAAAAGAAACTATGCAAAAGAGTCGGCAAATGCCAGGCTACTTTTAAAACAAACAAAAAAAAAGAATTTTGTTATTTTTAAAAGGGGATTTTATTTGAATTTTCCTTCAGCTTCACAAAATGGTGAATAAAACAAACTGAAACTGCTGCTCCCGCGCAACCTAACCCTAGAGGGAATGGGCGGAGATTGTCGAAAGGGCCGCCTAAACTCGCCGCTGATTGGGCGGCATTCCACTAAGTGAGCCACGATTGGTCAGTTTGAATCATCATTCAGTGGGTGACTGGCGGGCCTCACTGCTAGTCAGGCAACACTCTGCCCACCACTACCCTCCCCACACTGCTTGGTTGAGGTCGCGCTCTCGTAGAAAACAAAAAAGAGGCCCTTGCTGGATAAGCTGTTGCAGTTTGGATGCTGTTTAAAATTAATACAAAATTAAACACGTTCACAGCGGGGTCTGGTGTAGATCTAACTGTAAATGTAAGCTTTACACCACATTGCACCAGCGGAACTGTGTTTTAAATCAATGTTAACCAGTTCGTCGTTTCTAAGATGAGGGGAGGGGTTGCTAAGTTTTGTAGGATTTAGCTACAATTCTTGCCAGTTTAAACCAAATCACAGAACTGTGTGCGTGTGTGTATGTAGATAGATAGATAAATATAGTTTGTAGTATTAGATAAATAAAGCGAGTGGAGGTACCATGGCATCAAAAGCCTGCAAAAGGCTGCTTGTTTTCAAACAAATAAGCATACCATATATCAAAGGTAGGCACTCCACAGATATCATTCTACAAATGCTCAGAAAACCAGTTTGCTTTGAGGTTCTATTTGTGTACCAAATCTAGTCGGCAAACTTTGGTTACTGGGAATTTTAATTGGTTTATTGCCGTTTGGGGGTGATGCTGTAGACTTTTTTTTAGAAAACCAAGCAGGAGCACTGCTTCAATAACCCAGCATGGAGAAGCAGCGCAATGCCAGATTCAAGAGGTACATGTCAGTGCATCAGCCAGGAAACCACAGTGGCAGCATCAGTTCTTCATACCGTGCAGCATTGCTTCATCTTGATTTAGTCTGTGTCTTATCCAGTTAACAGGAACGACTGTGGCATAGCGGTCAAGTCCTAGCAGCACACTGATTCATATGATATGTAATGCAATGAATGTATTAGTTCATGCCATTATGGTACCAGCAGTATGTAAAAACAGGAACATGTTACATCTGTCTTATCATTCTACCAGACCATGCCCTAGATATTAATGCCCCTTCCCTTATAAAAGCAGCATTTTGCATAATAATTCTGCCATTTTCCCCATGCATTTACCATGGTTATACTGTGTATTTACCATAGTTTATCATTGTTTATAAGGGTCGGTACAGAACCACTGCATTTCCATTGGCGTGGGTTAACGTGCATGAATTAGGGTAAACTCCGCCCAGTAAAAGAAACATATTAGGCCAAAATGACAATATGTAACCGGCACCTATTCCCCACTGGCTGACAGAGCAGAAGAACTTTCCTGGAAGGTTGAGGTCGATGGATTGACATTACGGATTCTATAGCTCTTCTAGAATCAGTGAAAGAAATACACCTCTGTGATGTCACCCTTTGTTCTGTGGGACCACATGTGGAGGAATCACCTTCTCCATGGTGGGGCATTACAAAGCAAGGTTTTCAGGGAACAAGAAGAGTATGACATAGGGTGGATTCTTGAGTTTGTTGCATGTGCATGACACAGCCTGCTCTGTTTTATTGAAGTTGAAAATATTTGTTGAGGTGATTATGCCATCAAACAGATACTAGCCAAGGCTTTAATAAACAGTTTTCTACCTCCAATTAGCAGCATAATGTTCTTAGTCCATCTATTTCTGTAGATTGTTAAATTTTCCATATATTTGGATGATGCCCATGTATTCAGCCCCAGGAATGAAGATTCTTTCCCTTTGCAACAGGAGTGAATCTCTAGTGAGTTGGCTGGTTAATACGACTCCCGCAAAGTCCAATGTTTTAAAGCCTTGGTTATCATCTGTTTGATGGCTTAATCACTGCAACAAATATTTTCAAGCTGAATCTAAGACTGATCCTTGTGGTTAGGTTGCCTGTTTCTGCAGAAAACGAGGCATGCATCTGTTAAATTCACAGAGGTGACATGTTTGCCTTTTGTTTGTTTAATTCATGGCAATCACCTTTTGGCAAGCTGCAAGTCTCACCTACTCAGCTGGGAACAAGCAGTGCTGAGAGCTGGGGATCACAGGGTGATATTGCT
Source organism: Acipenser oxyrinchus oxyrinchus (assembly GCA_030684275.1). Taxonomy (NCBI): domain Eukaryota; kingdom Metazoa; phylum Chordata; class Actinopteri; order Acipenseriformes; family Acipenseridae; genus Acipenser; species Acipenser oxyrinchus. Next base: position 34,584 of record JAGXEW010000656.1, read on the forward strand.
GTTCTGTCTGTGAGTGCTGCTGTGTCCGTACTGCCTGCCCACTGCTGTTTCAAGGAGCCATTTGGCATTAAAAGCGTAAGGAAATATTCCAGTTCAGCTCCTCTTGTATAGATTCAGTCTTTTCTGTTTCAGTCATCATATACTTTTTAAAACCACAGGGGTCTCAAACATGCCTCTCGAGGTACAGCTGGTACATCAATGTGTATCCATTAATCTGTCCCCCTGCAACACTGGGGACAGAGCGTTCCAGGGCACCAGGTTCATGGTTAGACTCTGTATCAGCTGTACTTGTTTGAGAGCTCTACAGAAGGCACAGGGGTGCTTTTAACTTCTCATTTTAAAGAAGTCACCAGGACGACTGAAACAGAAAATGAACTGAACAAGAAGAAAACATTAGTTCACCCTTTCAGTCCTGAATTACTTTTGTCGCTGAAGAATGTGAAATGAAGTTGTGCAATTCAAAAAAGGAACTCTGTTATTAAGTATATACGTGAGAACAGGACAGAAGAATATGTTTTGCACTTGTTTTGGTAAATGGGACTTTAAAGTCCTGCCAGTGCATGAAGAACTCTAAGCAGCTGAAGAAAACCCAACCCCTCTGTGAAAACCTGCACGCTTGTTTAAAAGCAACATGTTTTGGGAGACTCTAATGCCTTCTGAAAGGTCAGGGGAAAAATTTTAACAGACAAAGCCACCCTAGTCAGTTTGAATATCGCCCTTGTCCACGCAATGTGAAGAATAGCTGATGCAACTGGCAGGCAGCTCAGACAGGGCAGATTACCCGTGTATCCTTGTCAGCTCCAATACAAAGAGCAGGAGCTAGCTTGAAAATCCAACACGTTATTGCTTTAACTAGCATCACCTACCTGGACAAGGTTGCTTCAGCCGTGCTAAAACATTAGCAAGCACAATCTCTAAATGCAAATTCAGTGACGGTTCGAAAAGTGATAATTTACTTTAATTTATAAAGTGTTATATTAGCTACAGGGAAGACTAAATACATTGAAATAAATCAAAAATGAAAGTGCTGCAGTATTCCAAGGTAAAAGAAAAATGTGTAGCAAGTCTAAAAGCATAATACAGCACAGGCATGCATGGTTAATAATGGTTAAGTATGGTAAATATTCTTAAAACAGCATGGTTCAGAGTAAAGTATGGCAAAAGCATTGTAAACTGACAGTGCAAATATAACATTCTTATACTGACAAGTCCCCCTTCAACTCGTAAAATAAACTATATTAACAAACATGTGTACATGGGTTATCTAACCTGTCAATACTATTGTACAGCATGTGGTACTATAGCACTGGGATATACACACAGACCTAGTTCAAAGGCTTTCTGGTTTTCTTCATCTCTTGATAACATCTGGTCCATGTCTTCCTCGCTTCTCTAATTGGCTTTCCATAATGACAGCTGCTCCCCGGTAGGTAAAGGTCAGAGGTCAATGGTCGCTGCTGTCGGGACACGTTTACAGTGACGCTGCGCAGCAGTCTGATAAAGAATGGTCTGTAGCACGTCAGGGATGGAAATAGCCTGTGGTCATTCAATGCACAGAGAGAGAGACAGCTGAATGACCATCATAGTATACAATCAAGATGAAGCATAGAGTGCAGCTGATAACTGAATTAGCGGGGGACACAGTAAAGCACTATGGGAAGACATTACTTTTTATTTACTAAACCGGTGTGCAGTTACGATACAGCGGTGATATAACAATTAATATTGTAGGGCGATGTGCTTAAATTTCTGCTTTATAAGAAAAGCAATTCATTAAGAGTGTATTTCACCCTTTTCTTCTAGCAATACCTAGAAATATTACAAAGCCTCAGTAATCAGAAATTACAGAAAGTTTTCCAGCTATTGAAAAAGTCAGAAAATTCTGATTAGATCGAATATATATATATATATATATATATATATATATATATATATATATATATATATATATATATATATATATATATATATATATATATATATATATGTCATGTCCAGAATCCCTCCACAAATTTTTACTCAAGTGATATACAATATTTAGTTACACTAATAATTGATCATAATTTGTTGTCAGTACCATCCTCCTAATCTCATTTGAGAGTTTTGTATTTTGAAGAGTGGTAATTACCCACTATGACCACCTGAGGGCGCTGTTGTTTGTGTCTCTGCCATTAATTGTCTTGTCCCCTATGGGCCTTTCAATCTATTCCAGCCTAGGACCTTCAATCATGTCCTTATTGAATTGAGAGGCTGCGAGCCTGGTTCCAACCAGTTCTTTATTGATTAATTGAACCCAGGTCTTCAATTATTGGAACAAGGTCCTGGAATGGACAGAAAGAGAATGCTATATCACTAAGTTACACCAATTAATGTTATACAAGATAATTTAATCTTAACTTCAAACAACCTTTATTGATGTATTTTTGCAGAATGTAAGGGATCCACCAAATTAAAGATTATTTCCCTAGTTGCAAGAGGGCAAAGAAAAAGGTTGCATTATTTTATTATCCAGTAGAGGGCCTCAGTGTGCAAGGAAGAATGTATTGAGGACTGGACCGCTGAATACCATCTATAAGCTACATTCACCACACAACCACAGAAGGTGATTGTGGTCCCAGGAATTTCTGTAGACAAGGTTGTAATTCTTAATAATTATTCCAGCAACAATGACCGACTACAGCAGTAGAGGCTTGCCGTTTACTGAATCCCAGTTGCCAGTTGCCAATTTACAGCTGCACATTTTTAAGGCCACTGTGGTAAAAAAATGGGGGTTCTAAGCTTAGCAAATATTGATCTAAGCAGAAAAAACTAAATAAAATAGGAACTTCTATGTGAAACAGAAATTTGTAGCCATTTTTTAAAACTTAGGAACTAAAAACATAAGGCGAGAAAAATTCATATTTCCTGTTTGCAACAAACATAACAGTATGTTAAAGAGATAGGAAACTACATGGAAACAATATAAAGAATCCCTTTAATGGGATGAGCTGTGAGGAAAACGCAGTGAGGCCGAGCTACATTTTATTATGGCTATGGCGGTGGCATGGTTTTGATTTATTCCAGGGAAAATAAAAGGTGTGGAATAGTTCACAGGGTGATGAAGCAGCTAGAAGACTGGACACAAACAGCTACTCTTTATAATTTATGTATTTAACAGACGCCTTTATCCAAGCTCTTTAGGAGCTGATGGTGTGAGATAAGCCTAATTAACCAAACGTTCTCCTCCAAACTCTTAATCTTCCGTACCTACAGTCAGCCAGACAGCGAGTGTTCTCAGGTTTTCACAGAGCTCTATGTGTGCCACGGCTGAAATACCAAGCACAGAATTATTTCCATTAACAAGACTGCTGAGGGTTGTCAATGTTGACTCTCCCGGTCATAAATACCAGCGAACGGCAGCCATTTGGGTGTTAATGATGCAGGTCTTTCTTGTTTGAGGACGCTGTGTTGAAATGTAATAGCTTCACAGCTCATAAAATGGTCCTAGATTCACACATTCATTAGTTAGTGTCTCGTGTCAGGCTTTGTTACGTGCAGCATTTGATTTGGCTGGATTTCCAGTTATTGTTCACTCCCCTGTATGCACACATGCCCCTCCTTGAAGAATTAGGGCCAAACAGACATACCCCTGCTTCTTCTGGCCTATAAGGTAACCTTTTCAAATATGTACATATCATTTTTTTTTTTACCAATAAGACCATATTTCAATTCAGCAGCAACTACTTCCTGCATTTGGTGTAGAAAAATCTGTTTAAAAAATGTGGCAAAATTCACTACTTCATTATTGTTTACCTTTGATGCTCCTGTATTCTGTTTGTGTTTTATTTGTACTTATTAAAAAAGAAGCTGTGAATAACTGCAAAGAAACGATTTGCTTTTTTAATTTGCCTGTTTATTTTTTCACAATTTGATTCGTACAGCAGCTGGTAAGTTCCTCCCTTTATCCCACGCCTGATGGAAAATGATAGCACCTTTTTACAGCCATGCTATTGTCTGTGCAATGCAGCATTGGTATATCTATATAGTGAAGCTGTCATTTATTTATTTCTTTCCAATATAGCTCCGACCCATCTGCAAATACAGTTCCAAAGGGCAACACCAACAAATGCTTCATGCATGTGGGATAAACAGAATACACAACGATTCACAGTGGAATAAATCCAAATATCTCAGACATGAAGAAAGCCTATAATTAACTCCAGACTTTACCCCATGTGAAATATTGAACATTTTCCACTCTGAACCAATGGAAGGCTCACTAATCCAGTTAGATCAAAGTTACTAAGTTATTGTTTAAGCTATGTGCTAAATTCTTTTGAAACTTTCTGATTTTACTGTTGTTACTGAGGAGGGCTCACAAAAACCTTGTTTTTTAGAAGCCAGCGCAGCAACTTCGCTGCAAAACAAATCTGCAATCATTTCATGAGTTCCTTACACTTAGAAAGTTGCTTTAGTCAGCACATTGCTAAAACACACCCAAATCTATTTGTTTTCATTGCTGCTGACAGCCTGTCGATCTAAGCCCAGTTGCAGCAGGAGCAGCTGGAGTCAAAGACCAGCCCCTGAGCGCAGTGCTGGAAGTAGGTCTTGCCATTGTTGCACTGGTAGAAGTCGTTCTTGTTGGTGGGATCAGGGTACATCCCGCTGCTTTTGCCCACACAGAAGCTGCTGTCTCCCCCACCAGTGCCTCCACTGGGGCTGCCTCCTCCAGACCCACTAGCCCCTACCGTGGTTGTTTCGCCCTTAATTGGGGGCAGGGGAGTTGCAGGTGGTTTGCAGCCTTAAAGGAAAAATGATATATTTTATTAATTTATTGCTCAATATATCCTTCAGTCACTGTGTGCATAATTGTACCATGCTTTCTATATATGTATCTATTTTATAATGTTCTTTTCAAAGTATTGGCTGGGCAACTTTTCGAACTGCTTGGAGTTCACACAAACTGTTTTAAAATTTAAAAAGTGTAAATGAAAAAATGTGACAGGATATGTACGAACGGTGGGGTTTTTAAAGACTATTTTCCATCCCTGTAAGCCTACTTCAGAAAAAAGAAGCAAACTAAATCTGGTCCAAACCTGTCTGATATTAGTCTCTTATGATAATTATCAGCTATTAACATTGCTGTCTGAACAACGTATCAGATCGCTTGCTCAGAAACTCAACTAGCTGAGTTTTAACAGTCCAAAGGGCTGGACTAGTACATGCTAGTACAAACGTCCTGTACTGTACAAGTCATCTCTGAGTTATTAACAAAGAAGGCTGCTAAAGCAGATAGTGCCATGGAAAGAACACATCGTATGAACCAGTGCTTTCACAATGAGCCAGGTTTGTCCAGATACTTATACCGAAATGCAATTTGCACTGTTTTTTATTTAAATTTAAAACTTTTAATCTTACAAAACTAGTTACCAAACAACTCAGGCATGCTTCTGAGTTGCATTGTACTTGATTTGCAACAGATGTATTTACAGCTCACATTTCAAGATGGACACGATTCTGTTAGGTGTGAAAGGTCTTAAGAAAAGGAACCTAATATAGGAACTCGAGGAAATGTGCTATATGCAAGAAAAGCAAAACCCATACATTGTTTCTCTGAAGAAACCAGCGATTGCAACACGATACGTTTGGAGCAAACTTTGCACAACGGTAGCAATGCAGTACAATCACTGCAATGGACTAACACTGTGCACTACTGTGATGCAATTCTTCATATGTCAAAATATGTTACCACTGTGGGGCCATTGTACACATGTCTACCATCCCCATTTGTACAGAGCCACTTCACTGCTGTAGCAGTTCCATAATGTCCACTCCAGCATTGGGTTCACTTACTTGCTTGGTCCAGCCCGAAGGCTTTGTGCAGCACGCTAATCAACGGTATTTGCCCTGATGGCAGAAGTTTCCACTGAAGTCATCAGTGTCGATGGTCCACACCATAGCTCCTCCAAACTTGTTCTGCATCAGCCACTGGACCTACATAAACACAAGAAAGCATTTAAACACCTTGTAGGCATTGTAAACAAGCTGTCAAGTGTATCAATAAAGAACTCAAAAACAGTGGGACAGGGCCTAGAGCAATGATAGCACTCTTTGCATTCCGAATCCAGATCAGTTAAGCTGCGTAGCTCTCCTACCTTGATCTCAAAGCTCTTTTGGTTGTCGTAGCCGACCCATTCCGTTCCTTTGTAGGCGTAAGGGACCTGCTGGGGTGTGTTCCACACTAATGTCGCTCCTTCCAAAAAGCCACAGATCTGCCACAGGGGGGAAACAAAGAACTCTTGAGAAGCAGACACACCAGGATCTATTTATCCAGTTCCTTTACTAAATGACTGCTTTGCCATGGAAGTTCAAATGAGATGCCCATTCTCCAGTTATCAAATAATGCATGACCATAAGTGGCCTCCTTTGTAAGAGAGATGTCGTTTCCAGTGGTAGGGGTAGGACCTAGTGACATCATCCGAATGTTCTTTTAGGGGTTGCCCACTTTTAGGGGAGTGCTAATGTAAATAGCATAATAGAAGAGAATAATACAACCCTAAAACCTGGAAATGTGAGTTACTATCCCCTTCTTTATTTTTTATCCCGGTAGTTTGTAGATAATCCCTTACACATGCTAGCTGCTGCTCTTGAAATTTGCAGACGCTCTCTTGATAACTAGATAATCGTTCCCGTTTTTGCTTGCTGCTTCTTTGTTTTATAAAATCTTTGAAATCCAGCATCAGTGGCGTACTGACCTCAAAGTAGCCCAAGGAGCCGGCTTGCTGGGTGTACTTTCCAGCAGGGCCAGGGCCGGAGATGGGGCGCCCACCGTGTGATCGGAAGGGTTCCTCAGGGTGAAGGTCTGCCCATAGGTGGGGAAGCCAATCAACAGCTTCTCGGCTGGGGCACCGTTGTCTTTCCAGTAGTTCAGGGCGTAGTTCTGTGAAGGGCAATATTTTACACAATTTGACATAATTGGAGGATGACTTTCAATTCCAAGCACATGTCGTTCACCATTGACCATGGAGGGTGACTTTCAACCCCAAGCACATGTCGTTCACCATTGACCATGGAGGGTGACATTCAACCCCAAGCACATGTCATTCACCATTGACCATGCTTCTTTCATTAAGTGCTACAAAGCTTGCTTTATCAAAGCAAACCTCTCAACCCAGTATTAAGAAGAGGAACTCACAATGCTGAAGTAAACGTCTCCGCCCTGATCAGCTGGGCTCTTGTAGAGAGGGCTGTTCTCTCCAGTAAAGGGCTCCCAGGAGCCGTGCATGTCGTAGGTCATGACGTTGATCATATCCAGAGCCCTGTGTGGGATCGAGCAAGCACACCATGATTGAGCAGCCTGGATGCAGGCAGGAAAACAGAGACATTTCCATGCTCATAAACTCTCTATAATCTGGGAACTCTCTATAATCCTGCTCTATGTACCCACGAGTCCTTGAGCATCTCTTAACAGGGTGAAGGGGCAGCTGTCTCCAAACCCAACCAATCCCAACCAAGGGATCCAGTGCCAAATGTGCAGAATTGTGTTACAGACTAGCACGTGATTTTTTACAGGGATGGGAATAAGACTCCCATTGCATAGCTGTTTGATCCACTCCTGGTTTTACAAGCAGTTTAATAAGATATACCTGAGCTTGTTACCTATACACTGTGGCTGATCAAGCTTGCATTAAAACCTGGAGCAGTGACAAAAAGGAACCAACAATTGGACAGGGTCCAGCAATATATAATGAAAGGAAGAACAACAACCGACTTTTTGTTTTGCCTCCAGGTAAATCATAAATATATATTGTTGAGTCATCTAGCTTATTTTCAAATGGGAAATGTCAGTGTCAGTTTCACAATTAATTGCGCAATGAATACCACCCAGGAGTACATTAGGGATTTGGGGATAGACAGTGGGTGGGAGGAGACCAGAGGTGTCCTTCAAGTAATTATCTGTAATCTGCAGATAACAACCCTCTCCAGTGTTACTGCTTTTTTATGAGGAATGGAAATTCCTCCCAGTATTCAATCATTCCAGGCAATCTATCAATGCCTTGTTTTGATTTGTTGCCAAGGTAAAACAACGCTGTGCTGTCTAGTCAAGTGAAACCGACCAGAGCTAAACTGAGACCATCCAGCCGTACATACACAGTGTGTCCTACATAAATCTCCCTCCTAAATGTCCTCCACTATCGTGGTTAATTGAATCATAGAAAAAAACATGTATGTGCATTTTAAGTGCAGGCTGTGTTAAACAGTGAGTTAAGAGACACTTACTGTCCGACCTTGGGGATCTCGTAGGCGGACTGGATGGTTCCCACGCCCGCAGACACAGCCGCGGAGAGCAGAAGCCTCGCCCTGTTGGTTTGCTTGGCCTCGTTCTCAAAGGCTGCACGCATTTCCTGCAAAGGAGAAAAGACGCAATGCAACACTGAGACCAGATACATACAGTGGGACACGTCTGTTACCCTCACAAGCTGATACTGTGCTGAATAATATACTGTGCTGAACAATGCCAACACCATGTTTCAAGGGGAACAAAAACTATTCTAGAGTTCTTAATCGGAACTGAAGGCATGGCTTTCCCAGCATAATCCACCAACACGCGTATTTTGTATTTGACAATTTAGAGAGTGGACAACCTCCAGGAGGACAGAGTAGAGCTGCTTATCCTGGGGAGGGCTCCCCCTGTTGGCAGGGTACTCCCAGTCGATATCCAGACCGTCAAACTCATACTTCCTGAGGAAGTCAATCACAGAGTCGATGAAGATCTTCCGGGTCCCTGACGAGGCCACCATGGCACTGAATCTGTGACGAAACAAGCAAAGATGCTTTGTGAATACACCAATGAACATGACCTTACATTCCAAAACACCCTGCACTTACACTGCGCCATCACCCCCATTGACTCTGTTCACCCGCTTAATTCCCTTTTACTTTTGTAAATAAACTGGAACTAATAATTATCTTCTTAAAAAAAAAAACAGTGGACACATGTATGGGTTTCTGATTGGACAGTACCTATTAAATATAGAACAATATAGAACAAGCCAGTCTTCTCATTGATTGCTGACATGGTTGGAGTAGAGGACTCACCCAGAAGAACCAAAATTCCATCCACCAACAGACAGAAGAGTCTTCAGGTTTCCGTTCCTGATTGACACAATAAACAGAAAGTCACCTGTATTAAAGTCATCAAAGAGCACATTGTCTTCTAATGCCTACAGTGTGGACAACCTGTTTCACTCGCATACCGAAACCTAAAGCCATTGAACCAGAAGGCAACTTTTTGTGTAGATTAACGGAATAGTGTTTCTGGGGTTAGGTCTCCTCTAGTGCCACATTTCAGAATGGAAACTTTGAATCTCTATTATAATTTACTATTTTATCTCACACACTTCTGTGTTCTTTGCTCTCAATCTATATAATTACAATGTATTGATATATATTGATATATATATAAGGAGGCTGTGTGGTCCAGTGGTTAAAGAAAAGGGCTTGTAACCAGGAGGTCCCCGGTTCAAATCCCACCTCAACCAATGACTCATTGTGTGAGCAAGTCACTTAACCTCCTTGTGCTCCGTCTTTCGGGTGAGATGTGGTTGTAAGTGACTCTGCAGCTGTTGCATAGTTCACACACCCTAGTCTCTGTAAGTCGCCTTGGATAAAGGCGTCTGCTAAATAAATACCACCACGAATGATGTTCAACTATGTGGACAACGTGGCTACTTACTGGTTCTTGAGGGCGTTGAACTCGCCGTACAGGGTCACGTCGTTCCACTCGAAGATGGCAATCTGGTTGTTCTTCATGGTGGCGAAGGCATAAAGCAGGTGTGTACACAGGCAGGGGTCGATGTTGTGAGGCATGTACACTGTGGGAGGGGGTCTGTACTGCGCCCAGTTGGTGAAGTAGCAAGACAGAATGTAGGAAGATCCTGAAGAGAAAGAAATAACACAGCAAGCTTAGGGTTTAGAAGAAGTGTGGGATTACTGTAAAAATCTTTGTATAAGTCTAAGGGGGGGGGACTTATACAACGGTGCGACTTATACACAGTTTTTTACGGTACCTGTCTGTCTGCTCTCCTGTCTTGTAGAAAGAGGTCGGCAGCATTTGCAGCTGATAAATACAAGTGAATAAATATATCCTGTTGGAAAATATATTGCAAGAAAATATCCAGCGTGGATGATACTGGAGCGACGGAATGAAAACAAAAAAAAATTTTTGTGTTTTCACTTTGAAAGCTTGTTGTGAATTAATTAACTTATGAATGATCACCCAGTGGCTATTAAATTCATAAACGTTACTGATTGCATTTTGGAGTGAATTGCTTCCGATATGAATTCTTTATACAGACAATCCTAGAGGTCAAGTTAACCAAGCTAACCACATCTTAAACTTTCCACATCTGATACTCACCCATCTGCATCTGCAGAAGGAGGGCCAGGCCTGTCAAAAGAAAGGAAAAAAAAACATGAATACAACTCCCCTGCTGCAGGTTTACTGTCTAGTTGTAAGGTGGTCTCACCCAAGTACAGAATGTAACCTCATATCAACCCATCTAAGACACACGACCAACAGGCAACCTTCATTCCCACTGTCGTCCTCTTTTCACAGAACAAACCTATGTTGTGTTAAGTGATCCCTACTGGTCAGGTGCCAGATGGTGTCCTATGGAGACCATCAATAGGAGAATTCAGGGCTCCCCAGCCAAGATCAGCAATTCAGCACAACTGGGATTTGAAACAGCAAGCCCCTGATTGGATGATTTTTTTCTTCTTTTATTTAAAATAAACTCCTAAGCCTGATGAGTGAGTGACAGCTACTCCACATTCAATTAATACAATCGCCTGACCCATAAATACATGCATCCATAAGAAAAATGCTCATTCTTTAAATATTGCTGAAGTCAAGTCCACAAGCAACTGCTTTTAAAACGTTTTTCCTTGACGTTGTTCTTACCCGACACCAGCAGCAGTTTGCCCATCTTTGCCGTTGTATAGCCGCTTTGGAGTCAGTGCTACCCTTTTATACACCCTGCACCCTACCCAGGACCACAGCCTTATCACCCTGCAGTCTCCTTCACCTCAGACATTGATATCGTATTGTTCCATTTGAGTGCTTACCCACAGATTGTCCCGGTAGAAGTTAAATTAATGTATTTGCCTTGGTGATAAAGTTCTATATGATAAATATTAAAAATCACAAAGGTACAGCTAAATGGGAACATTTAGATTTTGGTTTCCAGGGAGCGATTGAAATAACAAGTAAACTATATCCAATACAAATCCCGCTGGGAGCAACCTTTTGGGGGCTTCTTACTAGCAGTACAAATTGGATTGCCAGTAACAATATCTATCTATACAGATACAGTAGAACCTCAGAGTTTCGGAACACCTTCGGAATGTTGATTGCTCCTAAGTCTGAAACGTCTGTAACTCTGAGTTTTCAATGGTTTTTATTAAATGTGTACACCTGCTATGTACAGCCTTAATCTGACGAATAATACAAGGATACAGCACAGTAATGCACTGCTCACTTTGTTATGATTTGACAGGCTTTAAAATGGTACTATACATGGTACTATACAAATTGAATTTACCATTGATTGTGGCTGTAGCAGAAACACCGATTTAAACGTCCAGGAAAGCCTGGGTTAGTAGTTTGATTTTATTTTAAACAAAATGCAGTAATGCAGCTTCCTCAGGCATGTAGCCACCTTTGCCCTTACTTGCCTCACATGTGGTTGAGTGATTGCAGACTTCCAGCTGAAAGTGGGGTGTTCGATTGACTGGTCAGGTCATAAGTTTGACTTTCCTAACTCTGAGGTTCTACTGTGTGTGTGTGAGTGTGTGTGTCTATATATATATATATATATATATATATATATATATATATATATATATATATATATATATATATATATATATGTTAAGTTTAGAGAAAGTGAAAGGGGAAGTTATATTAAGAATTTGTTTTTGCAGCTACTGCAGCAGTCAGCTGTCTTTGGGCCAATTTTTGGGCCAACTTTGAAAGTGCCCTTTCAATATGTGTGTACAAAGGAGTGTTACATAGCAGGGTCAAATCATTTCTTTTATTATTTATTATTATTTATTTATTTAGCAGACGCCTTTATCCAAGGCGACTTACAGAGACTAGGGTGTGCGAACTATGCATCAGCTGCAGAGTCACTTACAATTACGTCTCACCTGAAAGACGGAGCACAAGGAGGTTAAGTGACTTGCTCAGGGTCACACAATGAGTCAGTGGCTGAGGTGGGATTTGAACCAGGGACCTCCTGGTTACAAGCCCGTTCTTTAACCACTGGATCACACAGCCTCCTCGCCTTAAAGAGTGTTGATCATTTCTTTAAAAGCAGTTTGTATAATCCAAGTGGTTTATTATCTGGGTTTAACAATGATTAAAGCAAGTGCATTCACAAAAGGTTGAGACACCACCTAAATGATAAAGCTCATATGACGAACATCTATCATCCACAACAAGACACTGTTGTGCACATTTTACACGTCCATTTGAGAACAAGGATTAACTAACCATACCCAAACAGTGGAATGCAAATTACAACAGTGGAATATCAATTAATGCATGCAAATATATTTACAAATACATGCAAATTAATACATGAAAATACAAAATTAAAACAAAAGAATGCAGAAAACATTTTACATGTATTCATTTTTTCTTCAACAGTAAATAGCAGTGCATGAATTAGTAAACGAGGAAACAAGTTAGAATGTCATTGTCTATTTTGCAAAGGCACGAGCAAAAGACACACAAAGGTTTACATATTTATCTTTTGCAAGACAGAACAGGCTTCCGGAAAGATTACAAATGATTTGTCAGGGTAAAATAGGGAAGTTTATAAGCAGGGACACAACTGCCTTGCCATTTCATTTGGTAGTGTAGCCCATACCTCATTGGTGACGGTAGGAACTATTATTATTATTATTATTATTATTATTATTATTATTATTATTATTATTATTGCATTTTTACATTTTTACAAGGCTTTACTTCTCTGTGTCATGCTTTTACAATTTGAGAACTCTGCTATGCATTTACTATGCTTCAGTTTGCTATGCTTTTACCACGGCGTACTGCAGTAAACTATAGTGCTGGCCACATTCCTCTACTCAGTGCATTCTCTCTGCTTAATAAAACTTTCAAATTAGTTTTGCATCATCTGTGCCTGTTGCACTCCAGTTCAGTTTCCTCGCTGCATAATCAACTTACTGGACATGAATTTCATTAATGACAATTCTTATTTTACCCCCACAGGAGACACAGGCTGCTAAAAATGGGAAACAAACGCAAGTCCTTCAAGTTGATTTGTGTGTGTGTGTGTGTGTGTGTGTGTGTGTGTACAAGCAGATTTCCACCGCATGTTATGTTTGATATAATTTATATAAATTAAATAATACGTTAAACAAGTATAATTAAACAGTATGAGTGACATGACGTTCTGTAGATGGCGTGGGTTGATTCTATGGTAGTATTAAAGCAGGTTGATTCTATGGTAGTATAACCCACCCACCCCACTCCCAAAGTGTGCAAAATGTCTAACCCCTTTGCACAGCAGTGTATCTAAAACTTTTTGAATAACCACAGCGACAACAACGACTACAACCACAACGGCAACAACGACTACACCCACAACGACTGTCCCAACAACTATCCCGACAACCCCTGCTCCAACCACAGCCGACGCACAGAATTACGGGTAAAGTATTCCTGCATTTTTAAATATATTTTTCCCCGTAAACCTCATTTCACTTGAACGTAACAAAGATAATATGGGGGTCTATGAATAACCCCTTGAGGGTGAGGGTAGCTGGACTGATATAGAATTAAGAGTGACGGTATTTAGATCAGCCACTGTTTAGCCACTGTTCTCTATTACTGTGGAACAGCATCCCTGCCTTGGTTTAATACAAGTTAAAATTAAGAAGTGAAATGAAAGGGAAAATGATAAAGACACTGAAGCAAAAAAGCGAATGCATAATACTACTGTGAATAACGCTATCCATTCTAAATGATCTGACCTACTAATTTCTTTGTCGTTGTAGGTTAACCACAAGGGATAAAGCAGTGATTGGACTTTCCTGTGCAGCGTTGATTATCATGCTGGCGATTGCCATTGCATATTTCATCAAGAGGAAGAGAAAAAGAAATGTACGTCACGTTATTTGTAATTATTCTCATTCTCTCTCTCTCTCTCTCTCTCTCTCTCTCTCTCTCTCTCTCTCTCTCTCTCTCTCTCTCTCTCGATTGTATGTCTATCCGTGTCTCACTGTCTCGATATATCTATCTACATATTAAAAATGCAGCAGTCAAACCACAATCTACTACTTTTGTGGTATATGGCTGTAAATGTATAGAAAACTTATACTAAATTGTCAAAGGATGCGTGTTAAGAAAACTCCCGCAGAAGCTTCAACACAAAAAATAAAATCATCTGTCTTACACATGGAGAACATCTTTACAATTCGGTGACTCAGTCTTTCCCATATAACCCATATTAAAATCAGATTGCCAGGCAAAGTTGAGTATATAGTTTCTATATATTTACAGATATTTCATTAGAAAAAAAAAACCAGTAGCTTGCTGTCCCACTGTTGAATTGTTCCAAAGTGTGACAGCTCCTTTCTAATGCTATCACAGGTGAGGTTTACATGCAGTGCAATGACTTGTCACGCTATTCATAAGAAAGCCACTTTACACACAGCGTAACATGATAACTTGTCATGAAGAGATGCAAACGAATCTCATGGATACAAAGAATAACAGAACACATCATGTTTTGTTCCTTTAATATCTTCTTACGAATTTAAAAAGCTTATGAAGCTTCAAAATCTGTTTTTAAATTCCTTTGCATCTAAACTTACGATTTTTAAGTTTATAATTTTTCAATATATTTGATATAAGATAGAGCCAGCAGGTGAGTTATGTACTTTACTGACCTGAAAACAACAGGAGACTATCTCACATTTGCTCTACCTCTTGCATGTATCACACCATGATCATCAAAGTATAAAACTAGAAACATGCTCATGACATGTAAAACCTCACCAAATTTATTTTAAATCACTAAAAATGTTTATATATGTATTTTGTACTTTCAGTAAATTCAGACGAGGGACCGATCCAAGACAGCAATAGAAAGGTATTCCGATATTACATTGTTCTCAATTCTTCACACACACTAGCAGGATATTTTGTAGTACCACTGAAAGACCACTGCTTTCAAAATCCTGCAGTATTAGTAACGTTGTCCTATTAAAGATAAGTTTTCAGCTGGTTTTTGAAACGTACACCATGGAACATTACACGTTATAAATATCATCAGGATCTTTTGAACTGTTGTCCTGACCTTTGGTTATGGTCTGTTGGCTGATTTTGGTCATGTGGCTGTTGTGTGATTGATAATCCATTCTGAAAAGTTACATTGCCTAAGAACCTGTTTGGTTATGTCTGGACACCACAGTTGATGGAAGAACCATAATGAGGCAATTAACTATGTCTGGAAGAGGTGGAAATTATTCAAGAGTTATTGCAATAAGTATGGCACAATTCTGTGACAGCGTTTTAACAGTCGCGAGGGCTAATTACTATGCAACAGAAGGACTCTGTTAGTTAATTATGGAATATGAAACTGTATTAGGCAACTAATCTGAGGGTCCAGGTTACAGGGTGATTAGAAAGTAAGTTTATCTCATCAACGCACCATATCATTGACGTATCTGTTATGGCTTGCAGTAGACTTTTGCAATATCATTTCGCAGTTTCTTTGATTACACAATGTTAAATAAAATATCTAAATTATGTTCACATAGTTGTTTTTTTTTAAATTATGTCTCAATCCTAAAACTCTAGGGTGATGCAAAACTTTTGTCCAGAGCTGTGAATATTGAAACTGTTCTTCTTCTTGCAGAGTTCTTTGAAAATGGAGGACAATATGTACGCAAATATTGATTGTGAGAACCAGAATCCAGATAACAACCCAGAAGTGACCTACACTGAAATACAAACTAGTAAAAGACTGAATCCAAAATCCATTCCATCAGAAACCACAGAATATGCAGAAATAGCGCTAAATAAATCCAACGACGCAACACGTTAACCCTTCACAGGTTCACTTTATGGCTCTGTGTTGTAATGCGTTCAATCTCTCCTCACACTTGCTTGATACAGGCCTGTTTCTGTAGGTGAGATATTTTATTCCACCCTGTAGGATCACAGTGTAGAGTATTTGTATTATTATTAATATTTTTTTTTGTAATTGTTTTAATTTATTATGTTATTGTAGTTTTTAAAGCAGTTGTGTAGGCCAAGGTGAATAAAGACATATGTAAAGAAATAATGACGCTCTTAAACTATTGTCTATTTTATTAACTTTAATTTTTATGTTTCAGGTCAGTAGCATGGCTTTAGTCTCATTTCAGTATTTGCAGCTCACCAACACTGTCACCATAAGCTATGAAAAGCACAAGATTGTCTAATACTGTTACATGTGTTGTGGTGACGTCATCATTACTGCAGAAATTGAATTGAATTCGAAGGATATCTATCTATATAAAAACAGTACATATATATATATATATATATATATATATATATATATATATATATATATATATATATATATATATATATACCTAATTATCGTTCATTTATACAAATTGTTTGCAACTCACAACATAAAAAATACTCTTCTCCACATTCTCCTGTACAAACTGATCATGCATACAGTAAGAAATATGATAAAAATATGTTGCACGCATACATTTACTATTTATTTTCTTTTCCTTATGTTCTGAGGTATATTAAACATTTCTGGGTTGGTCTGCAAATGAGGAAGCTTGTTTTTCCAACGCCATCCACAAGGGGGAGACAGTACTCATTAAGCTGCCACTGATACATATCCAGAACACCAGAAAGGTATTTGCATTCGCAACTGCGTGTCATTAGCAAAGAAACATCCTCTATAAGCTGTCATTGCAAACCGAGTTAAATCCCTTCTGTGCACTGCAATACAACAAAAGCAGAAGGACAAGGAAGCTAAATTTACGGGCGCCAAAGTTACTGTTTGGAGTGATGTAATGTCAAATGATCAGGCTGGCAAATGAATGGGGTAAAACAATGGAAGAACTCTTCCTCCTGTCTCTGGGGTTGGCTACTGCTCCAGTCTCTCTCTCACTGTACCTTTCATCTCAGTGATTATTCACACCAGCCCCGTCAGAAAAGGGAAGCACAAGGTCCAGCGGCATTTAAAACCGTTGAACCAAAACAATCAGCAAGATTCATCGTTCTTCCGCAGGGGATGACAGAAAGGGAAATAGCAGTGCGTTTTTATCCATGGTTTTAATCAGGTAATCGAAAGCGCTGAGAGTTCATTTGTAGCCAGGTGAATCAACATTCAAGGCAGCAGTAGAGATCGTCAGGGACAGGATGAAATACACACATAACAAGACGATAAAGATTTACATTGCAATGTTTTTATATGCCAGTGTGCTTTCATATTACATCCTCAAGATCCAGGGAACCTCGAACGACACCCAATGATGTAGGGATAGACAAGAGAGCGCCCCTATTGAGTAACTAACACACTGCAGCACTGCTTGTTCCTCATCTCCATCTGCATTGGGACTGGGGTGTGAAACCAAGCTGAAATCAGACTCCTCCGTTTCCATTAGCAGCAGCCCAGCTCAAACTGGGATGAACTGAGACTGGTGGGCTAAATGTGCTTTTATAATGTCTCTTTTTTTGTTACATTTTATATAATTTGATATCATGTTATTAATTTCCATAGCAGAGAATTAAAATGCCTATTTTAAAATCATGTTTCTGACTAGACACCATAAAATAAGTTTGAAGGGAATTCTAGGTTATACATTTTAAGTGGCGCTGTTTAGATTATTAAAATAGATGTTCAGGCCTTGGATATCAAAGCTTTTCCGACCGTCGCTGAGTGCTTTTGTGGTGGGGTTTTAACTTTCCAGCTGTTTTTCGTGTTACGAGCAAAAAAAAAAAAATGGACAGGCAGGAAGGATGAGAACAGTCGTAAATCCCCAATTCCGACAGTGTGAGTAATGTTATGCAGATTAAGTGCATACCTAATTAACATACCCCCCTGTGCAAAACATCTAATGGGTTGATGAGGTCGGATTGAGTCTGGTTCCGCCTAATGGAGACGGGAACCTATTTTAAACAGGCTCCGTCTATAATGGGATTATCAGGCTCTGATGTGGGTGCAAGGACTCTGACGACTATGGTGATGGAGCCCAATGTGCTGCTAGAGATTTTTGTGATTTTAAAGGTGGAAAGAGATCATGCAGCCTCCAGGAAGGAATCACAGACGACGCTGAAGGTATACCCCGAGGGTGTGTCGTCAAAGGGACACCACCGACTTGGACCTTACAGAAGAGCAAATGCTGTGAACATCTCGAAGGGATAAAGCTACGATATTGTTTTTGTGTGACGAAGTTAAAGAGGGTTTAGAGTCAAGCACCCTGAGGAGTATTGCGTTACAAGTACAGCCCTGTCATTCTTTGGCACGGGGTGTTTATGACATCCTATTATACACTCAAGAGTTATTCATTTTCATAAAGTGCAACCGGGTATGGAGGATATTTGATGCCAAAATAAAAAAATAAACGAATAAATAGTAGATAAACGAATACATAAACAAATATAGGCCTATAAATAAATACATGTATATAAATAAATACATGTATATTTATTTATTTATTTATTTATTGATTCATATATTCATTTATGTATGAATTTATTTATTTATTTTTGATTTTGGCATAAAATATCCTCCATAACCGGGTACATGAAACTACAATTAAATACAGTACATACACAAGAAATTGGCAACATTAAAATAGGAGCTCTCTGACTTTGCTTTGTTTTCTCTTTGTCCTGACGTTGCTTTATTATTGTGTTTTATTAAATGCATCTTCTCTTGTTTCTCCATATCCCCTGACGCGCCTTTACGTCATTTCGATCCCACCTGTCCATTGATTGAAATCCTGAAATGTACAAACCTGCGTCATTTGCGTCATTAACGTAAAGGTTTCTCATTTAAATACTGAATAGTTATTCCACCACCTTTATGTAAACTGCACCCATTCCACCTGCCCGAAAACAGCAGAAAAGTGATTGTATGATGGGAACAACGTTTGGGATAAGAGTCGGGTTAAAACAGACAGAGACGGGGCTCCCGAGTGGCGCATCCAGTAAAGGCGCTCTACGTGGAGTGCAGGATGCACTCTATCGTCTGGACGTCACGAGTTCGAGTCCAGGTTATTCCACAGCCGACTGTGGATGGGAGCTCCCAGGGGGTGGCACACAATTGGCCGAGTGCCGCCCGGGGGGAGGGAGGGTTTAGGTCGGCCAGGGTGTCCTCGGCTCACCGCGCACCAGCGACCCCTGTAGTCTGGCCGGACGCCTGCGGAGTTGCCTGTAAGCTGCCCGAGAGCTGCGTTGTCCTCCGATGCTGTAGCTCTTCGGTGGCTGCATGGTGAGTCCGCAGTGTGAAAAAAAAGCGGTCGGCTGACGGCACACGCTTTGGAGGATAGTGTGTGTTCGTCTTCGCCCTCCCGAGTCAGCGCAGGGTTGGTAGCGGTGAGCTGAGCTTAAAAAAAAAAATTGGCCATTCTAAATTGGGAGAAAATACTAAAAAATAATTGGCAACGACTAAATACAGAAAAAAAACAGACGGAGACAGGAAGAGGCTTTTGATATTCAGGGCATATGTGTTGGACTTGAATTGTTATTTCTTTTGACCATTTAAACAACGTTTAATTGCCATTGAGTTTCGATCGAAAAAGAAACCAACTGTTTGAAAGAACTGCAATAAAACAAAATTTATCTCTGTTTCGTAGTTAATAAAGACATAAATACTCAAGTGACTGGCATTAACCTCACTCAATGTAAAGCGAAAGGTGTGATGTGACCATAGGTCAACTCTTTTCAATGCTTTCGTAACATGCAAACTGCTGATATATAGCTTTGTATGGCTTTAAATACCAAGAAAAGGCACTGAAACGCTAAAACGCAAAAGATAACTAACTAAACAGAAACTGCTGTTACCGAACAAAATTGATTCTTACGAGGAAACTCAGTCAAAGCCAGATTATTAAATACAACACTGTACGCAACTATCTATTGTCACGACAAACATTGCAAACGAACTAGTTAGTCATTCTGAGGAGGGAAGAGAGTTGATACAGGAAGACGAGAGAGGGAGTTTGTTCTGATAAAACCAACTCTGTTTCATGGTGGACGGACGCCACGTACTTCAAAGCAATAGAAGAGGCAAGGCGCTGATTTGAACACAGGTGAGTGTGTCAACATTCAAGGGATAGATGGGAGGAATGTAAAAACGGGGGTTCTAAGTGGGTAAGGCAAAAATAGTTGCCAGTGAAAAAAGCATGAGAAAAAAGAAGAAAATAAGAAATCAGGGCATTAAACATGGTAGGCAACGAGGAATTTGTGGCTCCTGTGCTGTGGATAAAATAGGAACATTTTGATAAGGAAAGAGACTTTGCAATATTTATACTGTGGAAACTGGTAGTCTGCATGATTGCTATCTTAAAGGTGAATGTACAATTAGCTGTACATTTTGATCAAACGGGAGGCTTCAAAGAAGAAGCAGACCCTGTGGGGTTTCTGAATATTATTATTATTATTATTTATTTCTTAGCAGATGCCCTTATCCAGGGCGACTTACAATCGTAAGCAAATACATTTCAAGTGTTACAGTACAGGTAATAATACAATAAGAGCAAGATAAGTACAATGACTAGTTCAAGCAAGTACAAGTGTGACAAAATACAATTCAATAATACAGCAGATAAAAGTGACAGTGATAGTTACATCAAGATATGATTAAATACCAAATACTACAGTTTAAACACTTTTATGAAAGTAATAATTAGCCATTTTTGTTTTGTCACCACAGTGACAGCCTCGACTATGGCATCTATACTGGCAATGACAATTATCCTGGCAATGACAACCATGCCAGCAGTTAGAACCATCACCAAACAGACAACATTAACAATCCCAGACACTGCAAGATTTGTGACCATGGCAACTACCACGGCAGTTACCCCAGGAATGACAAACATCCTGAACACAACAACTATCCTGAACATGGCAATAACTCCCACAACAACAACTGTACTGGACCCGACAAACACAACAACAACTATCCTGAACATGGCAATAGCTCCCGCAACAACAACTGTACTGGACCCGACAAACACAACAACAACTATCCTGAACATGGCAATAACTCCCGCAACAACAACTGTACTGGACCCGACAAACACAACAACAACTATCCTGAACATGGCAATAACTCCCGCAACAACAACTGTACTGGACCCGACAAACACAACAACAACTATCCTGAACATGGCAATAACTCCCACAACAACAACTGTACTGGACCCGACAAACACAACAACAACTATCCCACCACCAACAACAAGCTCAACAGGAACAATTACCCCAGAAACAAGAGACTCAACAACAACTACCCCTTTAATAACAACTACCCCTTTAATAACAACTACCACTGAGACAACTAACTCAACAACAACTACCCCTTTAATAACAACTACTCCTTTAACAACAACTACCACCGAGACAACTACCCTGACAACAACTACCCCTTTAATAACAACTACCCTTTAATAACAACTACACGAGACAATTAACTCAATAGCAACTACCCTTTAATAACAACTACCCCTTTAATAACAACTAACACCTTTGACAACAACTACACTTTAATAACAACTACCCCTTTAATAACAACTACCCCTTTAATAACAACTACTCCTTTAACAACAACTACCACCGAGACAACTACCCCTTTAATAACAACTACCCCTTTAACAACAACTACCCCTGAAACAACCAACTCAACAACTACCCCTTTATCAACAATTACCCCTTTAACAACAACCTCCCCAGTAACAACTACCCCTTTAACAACAACTACCCCTTTAATAACAACTACCCCAGAAACAACCAACTCAACTACCCCTTTAACAACTACCCCATTAACAACAACTACCCCTTTAATAACAACTACCACTGAGACAACTAACTCAACAACAACTACCCCTTTAATAACAACTACCACCGAGACAACTACCCCTTTAATAACAACTACCACTGAGACAACTACCCGACAACAACTACCCTTTAATAACAACTACCCTTTAATAACAACTAACCCGAGACAACTAACTTGACAACAACTACCCTTTAATAACAACTACCCCTTTAATAACAACTACCACCGAGACAACTACCCTTTAATAACAACTACCCTTTAATAACAACTACCCTTTAATAACAACTTCCCCTTTAACAACAACTACCCCTGAAACAACCAACTCAACAACTACCCCTTTATCAACAATTACCCCTTTAACAACAACTTCCCCAGTAACAACTACCCCTTTAACAACAACTACCCCTTTAATAACAACTACCCCAGAAACAACCAACTCAACAACTACCCCTTTAACAACTACCCCATTAACAACAACTACCCCTTTAATAACAACTACCACTGAGACAAGTAACTCAACAACAACTACCCCTTTAATAACAACTACCACCGAGACAACTACCCCTTTAATAACAACTACCACTGAGACAACTAACTCAACAACAACTACCCCTTTAATAACAACTACCACCGAGACAACTACCCCGACAACAACTACCCCTTTACTAACAACTACCACTGAGACAACTAACTCAACAACAACTACCCCTTTAATAACAACTACCACCGAGACAACTACCCCTTTAATAACAACTACCACTGAGACAACTAACTCAACAACAACTACCCCTTTAATAACAACTACCACCGAGACAACTACCCCGACAACAACTACCCCTTTAATAACAACTACCACTGAGACAATTAACTCAATAGCAACTACCCCTTTAATAACAACTACCCCTTTAATAACAACTAACACCGAGACAACTAACTCAACAACAACTACCCCTTTAATAACAACTACCCCTTTAATAACAACTACCACTGAGACAACTAACTCAACAACCACTACTCCTTTAACAACAACTACCACCGAGACAACTTCCCCGACAACAACTACCCCTTTAATAACAACTACCACTGAGACAATTAACTCAATAGCAACTACCCCTTTAATAACAACTACCCCTTTAATAACAACTAACACCGAGACAACTAACTTGACAACAACTACCCCTTTAATAACAACTACCACCGAGACAACTACCCCTTTAATAACAACTACCACTGAGACAACTAACTCAACAACAACTACCCCTTTAATAACAACTACCACCGAGACAACTACCCCGACAACAACTACCCCTTTACTAACAACTACCACTGAGACAACTAACTCAACAACAACTACCCCTTTAATAACAACTACCACCGAGACAACTACCCCTTTAATAACAACTACCACTGAGACAACTAACTCAACAACAACTACCCTTTAATAACAACTACCACCGAGACAACTACCCGACAACAACTACCCTTTAATAACAACTACCACTGAGACAATTAACTCAATAGCAACTACCCCTTTAATAACAACTACCCCTTTAATAACAACTAACACCGAGACAACTAACTCAACAACAACTACCCCTTTAATAACAACTACCCCTTTAATAACAACTACCACTGAGACAACTAACTCAACAACCACTACTCCTTTAACAACAACTACCACCGAGACAACTTCCCCGACAACAACTACCCCTTTAATAACAACTACCACTGAGACAATTAACTCAATAGCAACTACCCCTTTAATAACAGCTACCCCTTTAATAACAACTAACACTGAGACAACTAACTTGACAACAACTACCCCTTTAATAACAACTAGCCCTTTAACAACAACTACCACCGAGACAACTAACTCAACAACAACTACCCCTTTAATAACAACTATCCCTTTAATAACAACTACCCCTTTAATAACAACTACCACCGAGACAACTAACTCAACAACAAATACCCTTTAATAACAACTACCCTTTAACAACAACTACCCTGAAACAACTAACTCAACAACAACTACCCCTTTATCAACAACTACCCTTTAACAACAACTACCCTTTAACAACAACCTCCCCAGTAACAACTGCCCTTTAACAACAACTACCCTTTAACAATAACTACCCTGAAACAACCAACTCAACAACTACCCTTTAACAAAAACTACCCCTTTAACATCAACTACCCCTTTAACAACAACTACCCTTTAACAAAAACTACCCTGAAACAACCAACTTAACAACTACCCTTTATCAACAACTACCCTTTAACAACAACCTCCCCAGTAACAACTACCCCTTTAACAACAACTACCCTTTAATAACAACTACCCCAGAAACAAGCAACTCAACAACTGCCCTTTAACAACAACTACCCCTTTAATAACAACTACCACAGAGACAACTAACTCAACAACAACTACCCTTTAATAACAACTACCACTGAGACAACTAACTCAATAACAACTACCCTTTAATAACAACTACCCCTTTAATAACAACTACCACTGAGACAACTAACTCAACAACAATCCCTTAATAACAACTACCCTTTAATAACAACTACCCTTTAATAACAACTACCCCTTTAATAACAACTACCAATGAGACAACTAACTCAACAACAACTATCCCATTAATAACAACTACCCCTTTAATAACAGCTACCCTTTAATAACAACTACCACCGAGACAACTAACTCAACAACAACTACCCCTTTAATAACAACTACCCCTTTAACAACAAGTACCCTTTTACAACAACTACCCTTTAATAACAACTACCCCAGAAACAACCAACTCAACAACTACCCTTTAACAACAACTACCCTTTAATAACAACTACCCTAGAAACAACCAACTCAACAACTACCCTTTAACAAAAACTACCCTTTAATAACAACTACCCTGAAACAACCAACTCAACAACTACCCTTTAACAACAACTACCCCATTAACAGCAACTACCCCAGAAACAACCAACTCAACAACTACCCCTTTCACAACAACTACCCCATTACCAGCAACTACCCTTTTAATAACAACTACCCCAGAAACAACCAACTCAACAACTACCCCTTTAACAACAACTACCCTTTAACATCAACTACCCTTTAATAACAACTACCCCAGAAACAAGCAACTCAACAACTACCCCTTTAACAACTACCCCTTTAACAACAACTACCCCAGAAACAAGCAACTCAACAACTACCCCTTTAACAACAACTACCCCTTTAACATCAACTACCCCTTTAATAACAACTACCACAGAAACAACCAACTCAACAACTACCCTTTTAACAACAACTACCCCTGAAACAACCAACTCAACAACTACCCCTTTAACAACAACTACCCCATTAACAGAAACTACCCTTTTAACAACAACTACCCCAGAAACAACCAACTCAACAACTACCCCTTTCACAACAACTACCCCATTACCAGCAACTACCCTTTTAATAACAACTACCCTAGAAACAACCAACTCAACAACTACCCTTTAACAACTACCCCTTTAACAACAACTACCCCAGAAACAACCAACTCAACAACTACCCTTTAACAACAACTACCCCTTTAACATCAACTACCCTTTAATAACAACTACCACAGAAACAACCAACTCAACAACTACCCTTTAACAACAACTACCCTTGAAACAACCAACTCAACAACTACCCTTTAACAACAACTACCCCATTAACATCAACTACCCTTTAATAACAACTACCCCAGAAACAACCAACTCAACAACTACCCTTTAACAACAACTACCCCATTACCAGCAACTACCCTTTAATAACAACTACCCTTTAGACAACAACTACCTCAGACAACAACCAACTAACAACAACTACCCTTTAACATCAACTACCCTTTAATAACAACTACCCCAAAAACAACCAACTCAACAACTACCCTTTAACATCAACTACCCTTTAACAACAACTACCCCTTTAACATCAACTACCCCTTTAATAACAACTACCCCAGAAACAACCAACTCAACAACTACCCCTTTAACAACAACTACCCCTTTAACAACAACTACCCCTTTAACAACAATTACCCCTTTAACAACAACCTCCCCAGTAACAACTGCCCCTTTAACAACAACTACCCCTTTAACAACAGCTTCCCCAGTAACAACAACTACCCCTTTAACAATAGCTACCCCTTTAACATCAACTACCCCTTTAACAACAACTACGACCGAGGCAACTACCTCAACAGCAACTACCCCTTTAATAACAACTACCACCGAGACAACTAACTCAGCAACAACTATCACATTAATAACAACTACCCCTTTAACAACAACTTCCCCAGTAACAACAACTACCCCTTTAACATCAACTACCCCTTTAACAACAACTACCCCAGAAACAAACAACTCAACAACTACCCCTTTAACAACAACTACCCCTTTAACAACAACAACCCCTTTAACATCAACTACCCTTTAACAACAACTACCCTTTAACATCAACTACCCTTTAATAACAACTACCACAGAAACAACCAACTCAACAACTACCCTTTAACAACAACTACCCCTTTAATAACAACTACCACAGAGACAACTAACTCAACAATCATTTCTGCAACTACCCCAGCAACACCAAACTGGAACACAACAACCAACTCCACAACCCGTCCTCAGCACATCCAGCAGTTCTGGTACAGCAGAGCTTTTAGAATTCACTGATACAGACAGCTCTCCTCTTGACAAACGCATGAAACAAAACAAATTATTCCACCCTTTCCTGCCTAAATCTCATAGAAATTGTTCTACTAACTTTAACCACACGTGCCGTACTGTGCTTTCTGTTTTGATGCCCTAGCTTTGCTGTATTCATCCGTGGGCCAAATACAAAATCTCACAACCTGGGAGAACCACCCATACCAAAAACTTGCATTACAGTGATTGGTTTCGAAGATCAGAACTAAAAACGATTTGTTTTGTATTGTGATGCTTACAAAACTAATAGTTTGCACCACTGTATACACCTAACAATCACACGAGAATTTACAGTAATTGTATAAAAACACAATCAACTGGGTCATTGTTGTACTTGTGCAAAAACACCCTGTGTGTCACGCACGCAGTGGGAAATAAACTCATTCTCTCTTTTCTTCAGGCTTTCCACAGCGGAAATAATCGGCCTTTCCTGTTCAGCTTTGCTGTTCATACTAACGTTTGTAGTTGTATATTTTATTTGGAAAAATGGAAAACGGACAAGTACGTATGTTATATATTTTTCTATTTCTTTAGGCATTTAAAAAAAAAAAGTGTTTGTCTTTCTGCTTGTCTTTCCAGTTACAATATGTCTTGCTAAATAATGACTTACACTTCAATTTAGCTATGAAGCCAGCATAGTTTTCAATACTGTACTACTATTACTACTACTACTACTACTACTACTACTAATAATAATAATAATAATAATAATAATAATAATAATAATAATAATAATAATACCCTTTTCTTTACTTTCAGTGAACTCTAATGAAGGAGAAGAGAGCAATGAGATGACCTGTAGAGAGGTATTCTGATGTTAATGAATCCTTCATAGGCCATATAAAATGAACATACTGCTCCCATGCGACTGTAAACAAGCACCTTGTAAAAGTTACTGAAGCACAGTCTCTCAACACAAAGCAAACATGGTCAATTATATGCAGTTCTTCAGGCATTACAAAAATGGGTATTTCTGCCCATCTGTACGTAACCAAAGGACACTGACATAAAGCACAAGGGATATACTTGAATCAGTAAATAGTCTTCCCCCCATTATCTTTTACAGCTCTCTTTTGAGAACCTCACACCAGATATCACAGACTTGTGAAATGACACGTCATCATCATTATCATCATCATCATCATCATCATCATCATCATCATCATCATCATCATCATCATCATCATCATCATCAGCACACTGGCAATAACTAGAGTACACTGTTTGAGTGGCTCACTTGACCTCTTAGTGCTGGACATCCAGTCCATTGCTACACAAGACGATATAATCAGGCTTACGAGGACTTCAGTGAGATGACATTTCAAATCGCTCAACAACCTGCGAGTCTGCAACTGGAAATGACCTGTTCATTCATCTGCCATGTGTAACAGAAGTGGGTAAAGGAACCTATGTGATACTCCGAGGATTACACCGGGTCAGGTGTGACGGTCATGCTGAATTGTGGGTTAGTTAATCAGAAGACCCCTCATTAACCCAGACATGCCTGAATTGTAATTCCAAGTGACCTATATGTAGGGCAATATGGAATGCGCCTGAGTCACTTTAAATAATGCCTTGAAAAATGCCTGGGTTTTAACCCTTGATATAGCCTGGATTTGGCTAAACTCCATATTCCTCAAATCAGAAGTGGGTGAACTCAGTTTACCCGTGTTTACCCTCAACTATGCTGCTGTTTTTCATGCTTTTTTCTGAGTTTTCAGATCAATAAACGAAAATACATTTACAAAAAGATTCCAGATGTGAGTTTCTTTTAGGAGAGAAAGGAAATAAGCAAGTGATATGGGGCTGGCGTTCAGGGGAATTGAGTTTAGCTTTCATTGAATCACTCTGCTGAGACATCAACGCCTGCCCTTCATGTATTTATAAATCATCCTCCTACAAAAGGACTGATGTAATAAAGAAATCAATCTGAAATGTCTTCAACTCTAACACTTATCTATACATTTCAATGATTTCATATACTGGACGCTGTCATAATAAACTGTCTAACCCTTTGATCTGAGGAACGAAAAGAAAAATGTTTTGTGGACCTACTTTACAGGTAATATTAACCAAAATGTTTTTGAAATATGGCAATGCATATTCATACATTAAAACACAAAATCGAAAAATGTTTCAAGAAGCGACCCCACAATTTTAAGATACAAAATTCATTTGAAAGATTACACTGGTTTATTAGCAGTTACATTTAAAGACACAAGCCCATCTTTATAAACATCTTCAAAATGTTACTTTCACAGACAGCTTTTCCTTCTTTTCTGTGATGACTGTATCTTAGGTAATGCAGGGTCAATAAGAACACAAAACAGAGTGATTCTTGTGTGGAGGGTGCTGCTGTGTTACTCAGGACTTTGGGTATGGGGAAGGAAATGAAATGTCATTTTTTCTCTTTGAAAAGAGAATTTTGGGCCAATCTGATTGGCAAATCTCTTTTGGCAAATCTGATTGGCAAATATCCCCTTGCAATGGAGTTGTTTATAAGATCTTGCAAATTGCAAGATCTTAATTTTACTGGCAAGGCTACCAGTTTACCATATCAGCGTCATATCAAAAAATGTAATAAACACTTGATTTGTATTCACAACACTTCAGACAGGTGATAAGCGTTGTGCCAGGACAATGAAATCAAGCTTATTTTTGAGTAACTTACAGACATGCACTTGTACACTACTTCCTCTTCTCACAATGATGGAAGACCCTTTTATTTTATTTGCAACACACTTCTCAATATATGCACATTTTGCTAAAAAGTATATGTATATATAATATTTATTCATACACGGATGGGCAGATTCAAATGCAATTACAGGACCAAGTGTGTAGCGATCGGCTGGATAAAGGAATCAGTGACTATCCAGTGTCAATATGATCCATACTACAGGGACCATGTGAAATGCTGGTGTGAAGATCTGCACCACTCTGTTCAGAACTGACAGCCCCCAGACAAACGACAGGATCTCTATCAGTGACGATAAAACTGGAAGAGTGTTCACTGCAACTGTGAGGGAGCTGAGAGAAGAGGATGAAGGATGGTACTGGTGTGGAATAGAAAGAACTGGCTATGATGAAGGCACTTCTGTGTATCTCACTGTCAAAGGTAACGACCTTCCTAACTATAGTAATATCAGATTCAGTTAACCAGGCATAAATAATTGTATCAACACCTATTTAAATCTTCAATAAGCATCTTGGTGTTGAATCGTAGCTCATTTGAAGAGCAAGGCATGTGAAATCAAGTAATAGCAGTGTTCTAGTGATTGAGTCCTTACAATCAGATCATTGATGAACACAACATATTCAGCTGATCAAGGTAAACATACAGAACCAAGATTTCTAGATTATTTCAGTTTGAAATGCTCATATCTTTAAACAGGAAGTTTGAAACCGACTCCTTTGAGAATATCAACAACACCAACCACATCAACTTCAATAGAAAGAACAGCAGCAACCACTGAAGCCACTGTGAATACCACAGTACCACCATCTTCCACAAGCAGGTGACAAGTACACACCTGTACCACAGTAATTTAATCCACACCTCGAGTGAATTCAAAATGAATCGGGTAGTACATGAAAGAAAAAATGAATGCAATAAAATACATGATGATGGCTTGTGCTTCAGAAACTTAAAGTCTTAATTCAAATTGAAACTGCAAAGGGATTTGAGCTTTCAGGGTGGCTGTCCAAGGCAAGGGCTATGAAAGCTTAAAATCACAAACACTGTGCAGTTTGCAGCACACCAAATTAACACATGCAAATGTGCAGTGTTGCATATTACTAATTCTTTTATGACCACATCCATTTACTAGGCTAGGCTTGATATGGTTCCAGAAAGTCACCCAATCTAAATCTCCTGATTAATATCCACCTCTCTTGTGTATAAATTGCAGTTAAACTAACCTGTCAGTTGTCATTTAATCTCAAACACCACCCCCTGATTTAGTGGTACTGGAAGAGCAAAGCTATTCCAATTGGCTAGTTGACTTTTCTATTCGGTTTTATCTGCTTCCCAAACACTCAATGTGATCTATGTGGTAATTCCACATGACCACTGTCATTGTACCTGTTTATTGGGTCTGTTTACCTGTAAGGAAACTCATTTGATGTCTGTAAATGAGAATGGTGAATGATGGGTATAACCAGATCATCTACAATCGAAAGCACTTGGGTCCCTGCAAGCAACAAGGAAGATAAATGCACTTACACATGACAATAAATAGGGTAAAAGCTTAATAACATACTGAGTACATCTTAATATTATTATTATTATTATTATTATTATTATTATTATTATTATTATTATTATTATTATTATTATTATTATTACTTATTTATTTATTTCATAGCAGACGCCCTTATCCAGGGCGACTTATAGTTGTAAACAAAAATACATTTCAAGAATCACAGTACAAGTAATAATACAATTAAGAGCAAGATAAATACAATGACTTTGGTTCTAGCAAGTACAAGTATGACAAAATACGATTCAATGCACTGCTATTCACCATACTGTCCTTAATTTGCAGTTAAGATAGCTCCATACTTTGTAGGAAACGTGTTTGTCCTATTTAAGATAAAAACAAAGTGTCTTTATTGTGTGTCTGTTGCTTGGAATCATGGGTGAGTCATGTTGGGTCCACCCTGCTGACTGGCATCCAAACAGTTCCTCTTTTAGAGGGCAGTGGCTGTCGTCTCCCCTTTAGGTGCGGGACCAGCAGCCAGATCTATAAGCACTAACATCCCCCATAGCCCAAAGAAGTAACTATGATCCAGAGGCTGAACTGGGACGAATAACTTATTCTACTGAATTATAAACTTAATAGGGCATGCTTTATCAAATTGCATTGACTTGCGCGGGGGTCATGTTTTGCAGAGTTGCAATGTGGTTAACACTAAAAAAAGGAAGGAAATGAAAAACAACTCAGGTTGAAGAACGTTTTTCATGCCTGCACACATACCAGCATCTGAAATGAAGCTCCTCATACTTCTGGCTATTCTGTCAGGTAAACTCATTTCACGATT
>JAGXEW010000657.1:0-66075 GCA_030684275.1 Acipenser oxyrinchus oxyrinchus
AAGGACCACACTTACGCATTCCAAAGAAACACATACAACATTGGTTATAACAGAATTATAAAGAAAAAGCCTTTAGGGATCCCGATTTAACACCCAGAGTGTTAATCGTTCTGCAGAACTAACGTTTTATATATATATACAGTGCCTTGCAAAAGTATTCAGACCCTGACAAATTCTCTCATATTACTGAATTACAAATGGTACATTGAAATTTCGTTCTGTTTGATATTTTATTTTAAAACACTGACACTCAAAATCAATTATTGTAAGGTGACATTGGTTTTATGTTGGGAAATATTTTTAAGAAAAATAAAAACTGAAATATCTTGCTTGCATAAGTATTCAACCTCACACATTAATATTTGGTAGAGCCACCTTTCACTGCAATAACAGCTTTAAGTCTTTTGGGGTAAGTATGTACCAGCTTTGCACACAGTGTCAGAGTGATTTTGGCCCATTCTTCTTGGCAGATTTGCTCCAGGTTGTTCAGGTTGATTGGACACTTGTGGACCGTAATTTTCAAATAGTGCCACAGATTCTCAATGGGATTGAGATGAGGACTTTGACTGGGCCACTGCAGGACATTCACCTTTTGTTCTTGAGCCACCCCAATGTTGCTTTGGCCTTGTGCTTGGGATCATTGTCCTGCTGAAAGGTGAATTTCCTCCCAAGCTTCAGTTGTTTAGCGGACTGAAGCAGGTTCTCTTGCAGTATTTCCCTGTATTTTGCTCCATCCACATTCTTCCTTCAATTTTAACAAGATGCCCAGTCCCTGCTGATGAGCAGCATCCCCACAGCATGATGCTGCCACCACCATACTTCACTGTAGGGATGGTGTGTCTTGAGGCATGGGCAGTGTTGGGTTTGCGCCACACATGGCGCTTTGAGTTTTGGCCAAAAGCTCTATCTTGGTCTCATCTGACCACAAAACCTTTTCCCACATCGCAGCTGGGTCACTCTCATGCTTTCTGGCAAACTCCAGACGTGCTTTCAGATGGTACTTTTTGAGCAACGGCTTCTTTCTTGCCACCCTCCCATACAGGCCAGTGTTATGCAGAGCTCTTGATATGGTTGATTGGTGCACCATTACTCCCTCCGAGCTCTGTGAGCTCTTTGGTCTTCATTTTCCTTCAGATTCACAGCCTGACCAATGATCCTTCAACAGTGGGGTTTTATCCAGAAAATGTGACAGCAACTTTAATGGTTCACAGGTGGAGGCCAATGGTAAGGTAATTGTGTCCTCGTTAGGGCAATTTCTTTCATCGGTGTAAACTGGGAGCTTCCACAGCACAGGGTTGAATACTTATGCAAGCAAGATATTTCAGTTTTTATTTTTCTTAAAAAATTTCCCAACATAAAACCAATGTCACCTTAAATAATTGATTGTGAGTTTCAGTGTTTTAAAATAAAATATCAAACAGAACGAAATTTCAATGTACCATTTGTAATTCTGTAATATGAGAGAATTGGTCAGGGTCTGAATACTTTTGCAACGCACTATATATATATATATATATATATATATATATATATATATATATATATATTACAAATTAAGTCAGTTCCTTCACAGGATATTATCATTAAAACATTCCCCTACAGACTAACAAAATACACATAAATGACAAAACAATACATAAAATAGACAAAAAAGACAGAGAGTAATTCTCTTGCAGAGCCTGCACTGGTCCCTCACCTGAACAACAAAGTCACACATGTATTGTGTAAGAGCCAAGCGCCATCTAGTGCACAGCTAGTGCACAGCTACTTTGCGATCGCATTTCCTTTTGTTGTGCTTGCAATACACTGCTGTACACTAGATGGGGCTGGTGCTTACTAATACAATGTTGTTATGAAACCTAGGCTGAACTAGCTTAGAATACATATGGCAGGCAACTGTAACTGAAGACTAAGAGCTGCTCAAAAGGCCATTAACACAACTAAGACAACGTCATTTGAATCTACTTACTGTTTAATAAGCAGCACCTGTTTGAGGAATATGCCAGGCACCTGATTGAGTTGTTTGATTCATTTTGCAGGTGATTTATATTGCAAGAAACCGAAAGATGCCATGGTGTCGTACTTTCATTTCCATAATATTATGGTGAAGATGGTAAAGACAGAAAGATTTCAGTAGCTTTATGGATAAATATGTAAATGGCAAAGGTAAATCTTTTCACTATTTTCACACTGCAACGCTCTGCTGGTGGATGGAAGAAAGGTCACATTTGTTACACTAGATTCAGGTCCTTCAACACTCTCCAGATCTTACGTTCTCATTTTGTAACATTTGCATTTTCCTTCTTTCTCAAAATAGTGAGATCCGCTTATGCAACTGGAATGAAACTTGGTGAGGACATTGTTTAGCCCAAAGTATATCAGAATCTGATTATATATACATAAAGCACCAAATAATCGACTTTTAATGTGCTGTCTAGGCCATCGACCAGGAGCCATCGTAAAGGGACTATTAGAATAAAGAGACTAAGTGCTTGTGACTTTAGAAACAGAATAGGGATTTCCCCTTGACTACTCGGAGAACCGGCCTCTCTGAGGTGAGGTCGAACCAATCTACCTGTAAGGCAGGAAGCGCAGTGACTTCCCCAGGTGAAACTAAGGAAGGATAGATGGACCAACTAAAGTCTCCCTGGCTTACTGAGGCTTCTAAATTGAGACAGGTCATCTGATGCTCCAGTGCATGGAGAGCCTCGCTGATCTATCAGGTAGAACAAAAGTGCTGGAAGAGAATAAAGACATAAACACATGAAGAGGGCCAGGGTCTACATTAGGGTGACTGCCAGGTAATTTAGTGGGCTGACACAAAGGGAGGAGCCCCAGCTCCATCCTCCGAAATACACCAAGATTCTACAGCAAGTTGCTGTTTAAGAGCTCTGTGCATTCTGAAATGGTTCTGCAGCGAGGTCTTGTTTCTGGGAGTCTAGGTCTCCAGCCCCAGGTATGCCATCGTGTATTGACTATTCCCAAAAGAGTGCTTATGAATGAAGGTAAACATGGAATTAACTGCTGTATTACGCTATAAGGATGAGACCGGACCATGTTTCAAATGGAACCAATGCCTGTAAGTTCCATTTATTAGTTCCAAATACTCACATTATATTCTACATTGAACGTTATCGTTTAGATACAATACGTGCCACTAGTTTTAACAGAGATAAGCAATTGATCACATTACCTGAACCCCTGGATGATCCTGGAGGTATTAGAGGCTGCTCTGTCTGTGTCGCCTCCATGTCTGGTATTTATACTATATGGGCTCAGGACATACGTGACTGCAGTCTGTTTCTGTTATCTTACTAATTCTCAATAGAATTGAGCTCTTTAGCTGTTACTCCATTCAAGCGCAGCCAGCCATTAACCAATCTCTTTTACAAGGTGACCGTGGTTAATTGTGTACTATATTTCGTCCCGTACATTTCTGCACATGCTTTATCTCTCCAGTCATTTTATCCCTAAGTTCTACTTATGCCAAAGTCACCTCCAGTAAACTGGTTTAACATTACCAACACACTTTACTCTCATGTGATATTTCCAGTGGTGTAGTCGAGGGTATACGCAGGTAAACGCTGTTTACCCACTTTTAATTTGGGCTAAATGGCGTTTACCCACTTCTCATATAAGGGATACAGTATTCTCACTTCTACTTTCCTGTGATATGCAAATCCTGGGTTAAAGGCAAGGTATTTTAACGGTGCGTCTGTGTTGTGTTGCTGTGCGTGAGACGGACAGCTGAGAGCTCTCAGTCAGAACTGTGGTGTGAGCAGGGGGGCTTGGCCACTGGACTGCGTGTTCTGTTTGTGTGTGTGTTTTGCGATTGGTTGTTAATGTTCTGTTGTTAGGGACACTGGACCAGCAGGGCGGTGCTAGTAGCCTTTATCCTAGCCCATGAAAGGACAGAACTGTTCAGTGAAGCGCAGTGTCGGTCTGTGTTCACACGTGAACAGCACCTGAGAGGGAAAAGAACTGTATGGGGGTTCTGGTTGGCTGAGGGCCAATAACAATGTATCTGTTCATGTTTATCTGTTCAGTCTATCTGTTCAACGCCACCAAACAAGGCAGTTTACTCACTTTTTATTTACCACTACACCACTGGATATTTCCAATGCTTTTCCTCCTACACAGTGATGTGCAGCTCTTGGTTTGACCACATCAGGGGCTGGTACAGTCATAGGGACCAGTTTGAGATGCTCTTCATGACCTATGAGGAAATGATCAAGGTATTCTTCATCTTTTCAGTTGGAAATGTCTGATTTCATTTATTAATCTGGAACATTGTGTTTTACATGATATGGATCTCTGACATAAGCATGTTCATAGCTATTGTAACGAATGGACGTGCAAAATAAGTAGGATTCATGGAATGATTGGTTAAGCTACAATCTATTTTGTTGTATTTTTATAATCAAAATGATTTCCTTCTTTATTCTCCTCTTTTTCCTCCTTTCTGTCTGTCTTTTCTCCTTTCTTTCTTTCTTTCTTTCTTCTTTCTTTCTTTCTTTCTTTCCTTTTTGTAGTGAATGTCCTCTTTCTCGTGCACAGGATCATGTTACTGTTTTTCCCCTCTAGGATCTCCGGGCTGCTGTGCTGAAGATCTGTACCTTCCTTGGAAAGCGTCTGGAGGACTCAGCCATTGACAAGATTGTGAAACAAGCCACCTTCAAGAACATGAAGAACGACCCCAAAGCAAACTATGAGTTCCTGCCCGAGGACGTCATGCATAAGGACCGGGGCAGATTCCTACGGAAAGGTAGAAGCAGAACAGCCTCAAAGTGTGTGTGAAAGTGTTGTCTCTTGTTCTTCAGGAGCTGCTCCACAGTCTTTGCCTGCCCAGGTCGCGTGTTTTTATAGCAGTGAGAGCTGTCAGCTACCTGAGTCACTCACTGAGTCACTGAGCTGCAGAATTGGGTTTCTGTTCTTACTCTGTGGTGGTGGTATAGGTGGGATGTTGAACATGGAAAGATTTTGTTAGGGCGACACTTCCTTCTTGTCCTTGCACGGCAGGTACTATCGGAGACTGGAAGAACACTTTCACGGTGGCCCAGAGCGAGTTCTTTGACAAGGTGTTCCAGCAGAAAATGAAGGACCTTCCTCTGAAGTTCATCTGGAATATTAATGAAGGCGGCCTGAGCGAGGGGTTACATTCTCAAAGAGTTTACTACCAGTCTGGAATAGACCTGCACGGGAACATTTAAAAATACTAGAGTCTGTGCTTTTAAATGAGTTCCCTCCCAGTAGGGTGTGCTAACAAGAGATGAGCCTTGATGGGCCAAATGGCCTTTTCTCGTTCCCAAACTTTTCTTATGTTCTTATAAAAATCACTATACAAAATTAGTTTCAGAGGGGACAGAAACAGCAATATAGATTGATAGAGAACACACATAATACGATGTTAATCATGTAATACATTAGATATTCAGGAACTATAGTTGGTATAAAGTATTCCTTTAATTAAAACAAACAGTAAAACCCTGCTGTAAGGCCACCTCTGTAAAACAAGCCTGATTTTCTGTATTGACGTCACTATGTTAGCGCCCCCTTCAGGAATAAGGCACCAGCAGCCGTCCAACAGCTGATTCACATTTAGGTTTTAAAAAATAACTATTCAAAACTGAAGCATTGAATTAGAAAAGGTTGGACTGCAGGAAGCTAATTGTCCTACTCGATGCATTATTAGTTAAGAGCAGTAGATGGCGCTCGTATCTATGAACAGGAACTCTATTTCAATTATGCATAGTATCTTCAGTAGTAAAGCCACAATCATCACAGACTTGAGTAAACTCTATGGAATTGTGCCCCACAGACTAATAGGTTTTTAGTATATAACAAAAGCAAACCTTTCAACTCATGTTTAAATCTTTAAAAACAATATAAAATTATTACGTTTTTTTTTTTTGTTTGTTTGTTTTTAACGCTGCTTGTAAAACATTTGAATCTCCAAAAGCAGGTCGGCAGTAGAAGTTATGAAGCTCCTTCCTCTGCAGGTATTTCAGTGTAAAGACACTGATGGAGCTTTGCAATACAGGATTCCTGAGACAGCACTTTTAGTTCTTTCAATCTGGGTTGAGTACAATAGCTTGTGCATGCTGAAAAGATTATCAGGTCATACTGTTCAGACTGAATTGTTCTAATCTGAAACTGTGGCTCCCCTGCAACAAACATCTTCTCCACAAGAGGGCACTCCTGTGCACTCTACCGTCCAAACAATTATTATACAAGTGCAACATCCAATAAAACATTCTAAAAACACTAACTGATAACTATAGGCCTTGCATGTGCACACAGTATACTTCTATTATAAGTTAATATGTACTGCTGATCCTGTCTCTTATGGAATGGGTTTTCAACTGGGGGTACCCTGCCCGTACCAATGGGGGTACTCTTAAGGTTCATAGGGAGTACACAGGACGACAGAAATGCATGATCTTAAATAATGACCTTAAACCTTTTGACCTGTTAATTGTGTACCAAGTAGGCTACAGTAAAAAGAAAATGTGCTAATATCATTTAGTTTTAATTAAAAATAATATTTTACTATTTTCACTTTGTACAGTAATTTGTAAAATGCAGCAGCATGGTTTATTTTGTGTTACCGTAAGCTAAAGTAAAAAGAAAGTAAGCTAGGTATTCATTTGATTTTACTACTGTACTGTATACTGTATACTGTATAGGCCTACTCTACAGATTTATTACAAAATGTTTTGTTTTTTCAATATCCAGACATGTCCACACATGTTTTGTTTAAATGATGGTGGTAGCCAACATTAGGATCAATTGACTTCAAAATGCAACAGAAACACAAGGTTAAATTATTTCCTTTATATAAATCAATGTAGTTAAACGTATAAAATAAATAGGAACATAGGTGATTTTCCTATAAACTTTTAATTAACCAATTCATTGTATTTCTAAGAATGTGAACAATAAATATGAAGTATATTAAAGGTTTTTCATTGGCCAAACCGTAATTGCAGTCACTATATAGTACACAGATATTTAAAGCTTCTTACCAACTCAAGTAAATACTTTATTTATTCTTGTTGAAAATTGTCAGGACTAAAATAAAGATTTTGAATAAATGCTCACAATTTGTAAATATTTTTCAATAATTTGCCGTTTCACTGTTGTAATTTCTTGAGTGCATGCTGTTTGATTGATGCAGTAGCTGAGGGCAGTGAAGGAATCCTCTCAAACAGCACAGGAATGACAAGAGAGCGAGAGCAGTGAAAAGGTCAAGACTCTGCAGAAACTTGAGCGTCTCACTCACAATAACAACAAAAGCTTTGAAGTGTGCCATGGATCAATACGAACAAAGGGCAAGTAGGGTTATTAAGTAAGGAAGTATTTCAACTGCAAGTTATCCAAATCTAAGGGCCATATTCACAAAACATGTTCTACTGTGCTAGATGTGCACCTGAAAACGCTAATGTTACAGAACTGTCAAGAAACAAATAAGACGTGGTGACACTTTCTAATTAGTGTGTATTTACAAAGCTCTGCAGTTACACAGTAAACACGTGTGCAGTTACACATCATTACAATGTTAACTTCAGAGATTAACGTCTTTCTCAGTTTCTCTGTTATCTGTCCAATGAGTTTCGGAGTGGGCATTATTAATTATAAGTGGAGGGTTTGATTTTAGGGCTTTATTCAAGAAAGGCTAATTGCAACCCACCCAGTTTCCATCTGAAAAAGAGGTATATTTGTAACCAATGATCAAAATCCTTTTGTAAAATAAATAAATACTGTACATGATTTGAGATTATATATATAGATAGATATATATATATATATATATATATATATATATATATATATATGGAAAACTGTCAAAATAGGCAAATTAGTGATTGTCTAATTTAATTTAATACTTTCATAGGCCACATGTGCAATTCATTTAAAACAGTAAGAGAAAAGGAGCACATGAAAAATGCATGAGCCTGTTTAGAAGTTGTTTAAGATGCCCGATTAAAGTGTTCTAACATTTTCACACAGGAGTGCCTATTGTTTCTATAGCACTGATTACTGATTGAAAATTGAAATCCTCACACCCAGAGGTTTTCATGCAGGCAGGTATATAAAGGATATCAATGGAGGCGTTCTAGCACATGTGCACACTGCTGTAAGTACTGAGAATATCACTGCTAAGATTAAAAGATGGTAGGGTTTTGTTTACTGTTCACACTGTTCAGTGGAAAGAGTACAGTAGGAGTCAGATTCTGATGAGGTAAAAACAAGAAACCTCAGACAGCTGATAATTGTATTATTTTCCATTGTCTCACTGCGGCTGGGATACAGTACTCTTTAGAAGATTCAAGTTCCTTTAAATCCACATGGCTGTTTATTCAAGTTGCTTTAAATCCACATGGCTGTTTATTCAAGTTCCTTTAAATCCACATGGCTGTTTATTCAAGTTCCTTTAAATCCACATGGCTGTTTATTCACAGTTGTTTTAAATCCACATGGCTGTTTATTCAAGTTCTTTTAAATCCACATGGCTGTTTATTCAAGTTCATTTTAAATCCACATGGCTGTTTATTCAAGTTCCTTTAAATCCACATGGCTGTTTATTCAAGTTCCTTTAAATCCACATGGCTGTTTATTCAAGTTCCTTTAAATCCACATGGCTGTTTATTCAAGTTCTTTTAAATCCACATGGCTGTTTATTCCAGTTGTTTTAAATCCACATGGCTGTTTATTCCAGTTGTTTTAAATCCACATGGCTGTTTATTCAAGTTCTTTTAAATCCACATGGCTGTTTATTCAAGTTGTTTTAAATCCACATGGCTGTTTATTCAAGTTCCTTTAAATCCACATGGCTGTATATTCAACTTTTAAATCCACATGGCTGTTTATTCAAGTTCCTAAATCCACATGGCTGTTTATTCAAGTTGTTTTAAATCCACATGGCTGTATACAAGTTCAAATCCAATGGCTGTTTATTCCACTTTAAATCCACATGGCTGTTTATTCAAGCTCCACATGGCTGTTTATTCAAGTTCTTTAAATCCACATGCTGTTTATTCAAGCTTTAAATCCACATGGCTGTTTATTCAAGTTCTTTTAAATCCACATGGCTGTTTATTGCAGTTGTTTTAAATCCACATGGCTGTTTATTCCAGTTGTTTTAAATCCACATGGCTGTATATTCCAGTTGTTTTAAATACACATTGTTGTAATTCAGTGTATTAACAGGCCTTGCCGATTGATATC
Organism: Acipenser oxyrinchus oxyrinchus; assembly: GCA_030684275.1. Lineage (NCBI taxonomy): Eukaryota > Metazoa > Chordata > Actinopteri > Acipenseriformes > Acipenseridae > Acipenser > Acipenser oxyrinchus. Next base: position 9,229 of record JAGXEW010000657.1, read on the forward strand.
ACAGCTCTGGCCAAAAGTTTTGCATCGCCCTATAGAATTCTAATTTTGCTTCATAAAGTCAAATGAAACCTGCTGAATAATGTTACATTAACATATTGAATTACATACCGCTTTGTAGTTTTTCACATGCTTAACGAAAAACTAACAAAAATTGAAAAAATTTGACATTTCAAAATCTAACATAAATACTGTACTACTATTGCGATATCATTTTGCAGTTTATTTCATTAAATTATGTTATTTTATATATATATATATATATATATATATATATATATATATATATATATATATATATATATATATAGGTATGCATGTCTGTCTGTCTGTCTATATGTATGGATGAACATGGTGTCTTTTGAATAAACTTAAAGAATGCAACGCAATGCACAAACTCCAAAGCGCCCCTGTGTTGTGATTTTGAACAGAGTTTGTGTTGGAGCGCATTGGTTAGTGTTGGTCAATCCATGCCTGCACTTGCATTGTTTCTGTGATTTTCATAAAGGAAAATATGTTTTAACTACATTATTTACAGTGATTGAATTCATAGAGGATCCACCATGAACGATTCTAGAGTCCTGTAGTTATTCCATGCAGGATAGCTGAATAACACACAAGCCCCCTTATCCTCCTAATTTCAATGAAACATGGTTTTGTTACTACAGTATAATATTAACCTTAAGCACCTGCTTTATGTGCTTCTAATCACTCAAACTACTTCACTAAAAACACTGACAGGGTTCCTTGCCTTGTTCTGTTTTGGCTCAACTGTCACATTCTTTGCACTTTCATAGTTAAAAAACAAAACACACTCTTCAAAGCTGTGTTCACATATTATTCTAGCTCATAAATATATTGAGACTGAACACAGGAAGCCTACAGGAAGGTCTACTTTTCACCTAAATGTCAACCCACACAACACGCAGCGTATAGCCTAACACAAGCAAGACCCCTCGTGCTGGTAAACACGTACCAGCACCTCTGTACCAGATGGCTGAGACAATAACCCACACAGCATCACCTGCTTTTTCTGTCGGCTATTTGTGGCAGTTGGTAATATGCTCCACACCGTTAATCTGTCTGAGGGTGTTTGTGGGCAAATAACCACACGGAATTGTTTTAATTATTTGCTTGTTATGCGCATCCCGCTGTTTAAAAGTGGTCAGGGTTTTACTGTGTGGGCGAGGTGTTAGTGATGATTTACAAGATTAGACTTGACTAATACCAGTACCTATTGATCTGTATGTCAGAAGAAGGGATCTTATCAGTCTTTGTACTGTGAAGTTCTAAGCAATCGCAGGACGATTGTCTTCAAAGGTATGTATATATAATGACAAAACTACTGCATAGTCAGCTAATAATATATTTTTTTCACTGTCAGTCTCATGCATTTTACAATTTGTGGCTATGTGCTCCTTTTCTCTTACTATTTTAAAGTTTTAAATTAGACAATCACTAATTTGCCTATTTTGACACTTTCTCAAGATTTTCAGTTCCAGTGGTTTGATTTCATATGCACAGCAAATCAAAACTACAGAAGGAGCGGGGTGTTCTAATAAATAGCCACTGTACCCTTTTCTGGCAAAACTAAAGATTTCCTCTTTTCCTTTTAAGAAATCTCAAAATGAAAATAGAACTATTTAAAAAATGACTGATAATTTAAAGGAGGGCTCTTTATGATTTTAGAAGCATTGAGTTACATCTGTCTTTCTCTGGATCCTTTACCGGTTCTAAAAATTCAGACATGCTTATACCGCTGTACAGAATAACCGTGCCGGTTTCCTTCATGAGCTTCGAATTCATTTGGTTCCAGATTTTCAAAGCTGATATTGGTCACATCTTACCTTCTATCGAATCATTAGTTCTTTAATGTTACCTGCATGAAAATTTCACGACCAAAATATGTGTGATTTATTGTATTATTCCACATATTAACGATATTAGGATTTGTACCAGAGAAAAAGATGTGCCACAATGAATTATTCATTTTCCTAACAGTTTAAAGAATGACTGCACTTATGAAACATCTTGTTTTCAGCCTGGTCAGAGTCAGGCTCTCATTAGACATGGTATTAATGTTGTTTTCTCTTACAGCACTAAATGGATCAGAACCCTGGAGCTGCTGTTCTCTCTATAGTATTGTTTCTGTGTTCAGCAAGGACTCAGCCTCCACCAACAGGTAGGCATTCTTCTCTTTTTATCATTTTGTGTTATAGCCTGAAAAATAAAAATTAGAGCTGGTATAGGTACCATTCCTGAGTAAGAAAAACTGATTTTATTTTTCTTCAATTCATCGAAGCTGTAGCAACTCTGAAGCAGTTACAATTAAAATTACTGTATAGAGATAACACTAGCAGTTACTGGTCAATGTCGACATTTACCAAGCAAATCAGTAACTGTCTGGAATACACGATAACGCTTTACTTCGGACATTACCCGTACATCTCAAGAATAACCATGTGGTTTTGGCTAATGACGGAATGCTTCGCTTTCGACCATGCTGCTGCAGTAAGTAAGGAACATGTATCTCTTCAGTGCCTGTATTTTCGTGTTTTGCGTCATATTTTTCTGTTGAAAAACAAAGGTCCTAAATGATTTAATTTGAATTTAACAGAATGTTCTGTTTCATCACACTACTACGTATTTGAAATACAATAGCCTTCAACAACATTGTGAATGGTTTATACGCTAATTTACCAGAATGTTGGTTGAAGTGGATCACAATATTGTTCAATGCCATGTTGAACTAGTTTAAATTGCTCACTTGTGCATTACTGTAAGCTCATTCATGATTATTTTGTTCATGGAAAATGTGTATGCAGAAATACATAGGGCCTATATTCTTCGACATGAATGAATATTTTGTTAATTGACGATTTTATTTTTCAATAGTGCTGACACACCCTAATAAACAACTTGGCTGCACATACAAGATGTATCAAAGAGATTTGTCTTTTTAATACGATCAGAAATGTCAATAGCCGGGTTTCCATGGAAAAATAGAAGTCTCACCTTCTCTCGCGCTAATTTGGTAGTACCTTTCGGGTAGTGTGCGTTTCCATGTAGTTTTCTTTTAGCCAGAGAATGAGACACATTTGTACCCCAAAATGTATTAAATTGGCACAGCTTGCCGGTGGCTTATGCTGCGGGCTACCGACAGCACCAGGCTTGAGCGTCCGCTTTAAGTTTTTTTAAATAAAATCTCTTAAACTTTCATTGCGCAAGATTTGTTTTAGAAGAACGAAAACATGGAAAAAAAATGTTGGTTCCAGGATTTTGTTCAAAAATACGGGGCTTAACATCTGCAAGACTTACATAATGAAGTTCCAGAGAGTCCCCAGTGGATTAGCATCTACTGAGAATTGTGTTGAACTCTTATACTGGAGCCCCATTAACAACAGCCAAAAATAATAATATAATATAATAATGCAGATTCAGGTACATTATTATTATTATTATTATTATTATTATTATTATTATTATTATTATTATTATTATTATGTAGTGGGAAATGTAGGCGAGTAGGGTAGCCTGTTATAGATTTACTGCCAGTGCTGTTAGTTTAGCTGCGTGACTGGATCAGAATTGCTGAAGCTACGGTTCTGTAGGAAAACTTGTATATATTATACATGTTCGTGTATAATAGGTTTATAATAAATATTTAAGCAGCACTCAAAAATGTTTAGCAAATAACACAATGATAGTGCACAACGCTTTCTTATGGATTTGTGTGTGTGTGTGTGTGTGACTCTTAAGTCCCGGTTTTTATTTGTTTCCCGTAAACTAAAAGCCTTGTTGAAACCCAGTTTAAGAAAACTGCAATAATAATAATAATAATAATAATAATAATAATAATAATAATAATAATAATAATAATAATAATAATAAGTATTCATGCAAGGCCAAATTGGAATATTTAAATATACCCTCACGCATTTTAATATTAATTAGGTCGTTTGAATTTGGAAGGAGATAGTCTCTGACTAAAAGAAAACTACATGGAAGCTCAAATTACCCGAAGGGTACGACCAAAATAGCGTGAGAAAAAGGTGAGACTTATTTTCTTTTTTCTGTATACAACGAATTGTTAGTGTTGATGGATTCAATATTCAATGCATTGCTACATGACTGAAAAGGGTTAGCTTTAGTTTATACATATTGTTTAGTTTTCGTCTTTTGTAAATAAATGTTATCTCATGTTTTATGTAATTTTTTGTAGATTAAAACAAGTTTATTAAATTATTAAGTCGTCCCGGTTTTTCTATTGCCTTAAAACAAAAACAAACATAAAAAAACCTCCCAGTAAGCGCATCAAGTTTACAGCAGGGTAATGCATTAGGCTCTGTTAGTGCGTTTCAAAATAAAATAAACACTCCTCATACGATTATATGTTTAATAATTAATATACTTTTTACCTTCCTGGATCATAGTTTTTAAACAAAATATCTTGGCGGTGCCACCAGTCAATTTAGTCCCATTTGTGTCTTGATTAACACAACTGATTAAAATAAAATAAAAACGTGATTGTGTTATTTTAACTGCTTCAGAGTTGCTTTGGCATCAATTAATTTAAGAAAAAAAGTCCTGGTTTTTCATTCTGGAAATCTTGTAACCCTAATTACACAAGGGTATGACCATCAGAACTTCCCTGTGATTTCATTTGTAAGGTGGCATCACTATGCTTGCAAATAAATAATTGATGGTTATGGGCATTTTTCAAGTGTTGGGATTTCTGAATGTCATTTATAGTTTTGTTACTTGTCATTTTCAAAGCCGCTATAGGATAGCGACACAGTAATGAGCATTTAACCGCTGTGTAGGCATTTCTAATTATATATATATATATATATATATATATATATATATATATATATATATATATATATATATATATATATATATAGCATAACCGAATAGATAAATGACTGATGTCACTGAAATATTATCAATTTTCAACTGCATTCTAGTTTTTTGTGTGTGTTGAAGAGTAGAGTAATGAATAACAGAGTTTCTAGTTATTTTTCTGATGTCTTTTAATATATTCACAGGTGCGTAATGTTGTCATTTTATGCTTGTTTTTTTCTCCAGATGATCATATATACATCAGGAAAGGGGATACTGTTGACTTGCCTTGTAAAAAGACTTTCACCGATTAGCGAATCAGTACGATGGTATTTCACTGCGTCAGCTGGCAATCGCTTCTAAATTATACACACTTGAAAACTATAAAGCCCAATTCGGCCCAGCAATGGAGCACGACAGAATACAGATGTCCCTCAACTCCTCTCTCTCCATACGAGATGTCAGGGCAGAAGATGCTGGGCTGTACGAGTGTTGTTTCTATTCGAATAAAAGCAAACTCTGCAGCATAGTGAAAAATGTCTCATTGTTTGTTTTGCAGAGTAAGTTTGTGGTTTTACATAACAATCTTGCTTTGCACAGAAGGCTCTGGCATGAGCCGCACTGCTTTGTCATATGAATATAAATAAATAGATGAATAATTCACCATATACAACTGTGGACAAAAGTTTAGAATCACCTAGAATTTTAGGATTGAGACATATATATATATATATATATATATATATATATATATATATATATATATATATATAACATAATTTTATATAAAACATAATTTTGATCTTTTATTTAACATCATGTAATCAAAGAAACTACAAAATTATATTGCAAACGTCTATCAGAAGCCATAGTAGTAGTACAGTAGTTCATTCAGCAAAATGTCAGTTTTCCGTTAAGTATATGGAAAACTACAAAGCGCAATGTAATTCAATACGAAAAGGTAACATTATTCAGCAGGTTTCATTCGACTTTATGAAGCTAAATTAGTTAATTCTATATAGAGGGTGATGCAAAACTTTTGGCCAGAGCTGTACAGTAGAACCTCAGAGTTACGAACACCCCACTTTCAGTATGCAATCACTCAACCATGTGTGCAATGCAACCAGATAGGCATGCTTATAATCAATGTGCTGGTCATGAAGAAGGCAAAATTACTGTAGCAACAAATGTATCCAGGCAAAGGTTAGGCACATTTCAAAGCAAATAAGGGCGACTTTACTATGAACATTTTAGTTTTAAACAAAAGGAGACTGAATGCCTTGTATTATTCGGCCAGATTGAAGTTCTACTGTAGCATAATTATTTTTAATGAACAGTTACAGCATTGGATCCCTGTACCACAGAGATAGTGTATGTGGCGGAGGGAGAATTCGTTCTGCTCCCCTGTGTTGGGATATCAAACCGGACGGAAGGCAGGCATGTGGAATGGTCATTTCAAGCGATTGGGGATCAGAGCCGAACCCTTCTCAATGTGTCTGCACCAGCTTACCCCACAGTCAACCCGAGAGAGACAGTGAGTCTGCTGCCCAATGCTTCCCTTCTCAATGTGTCTGCACCAGCTCACCCCACAGTGAACCCCAGAGAGAGAGTGAGTCTGCTGCCCAATGCTTCCCTTCTCATCCAGGGAGTGCAGAGCCCGACACAGGCACTTACTACTGCAGGAGGGACCAGCAAGAGAAATACCACATGCTTACTGTGTGTGTTTTAACAGGTAAGGGCTAGCTCATAACTGACCCTGGTTTTGTAGTTAACACTTCTGTGAAATGACTTAAACATGAAATATGATATAGAAAATCTGCTTTTACAAATCCAATTTAATAGACCCCAGTATCTTCTGTGGTATATGGTTGAAACTGTAACTACAAAACATGTTTATTTGTTTCCAGTGAAAGCGAATGTGTCTGGCCCTGTTTCTAAAGGCACAGAGGTTGTTGTGAACTGCTCCCTGCTCTGTGATCACACTCCCCAGGACGCTGTGCTTCAGTGGATGGACAGTAATGGGACCCTGCTGGAATCAAACACAACTCTTTCTACTGGTCCCAGTGCAGAGCTGGTGATTCCCAGTGCCTACAATACAACCCTGAGGTGCCGATTACAAGTTAAAGGACAAGAGAGAGCCAGCGTGGAATACACCATACATGGTAACTTGGTTTTTGAAAGATTTCTGCTGTGTCCCATACTTTTTATAAATAATAATTTATAAAATAAGCTTCTAAAATAATTCCACTCAGAGGTCTTTCATGAAGATCAGAAAGGACCGCCAGTCATAGTGACGTGGCAGGATGGCTTGGTGCTGATGTCACAGACTAGGAAGAGACAGCCCAGTATAGAGGGTTGAAGCTTTGTCTGTGTATTTATTAATTAATTAACAAAAGAAATGTTTAAATAAAACATGCGTAGCAATTTTTTCCCCAGTTCTTACTTTTCTATTCCTCCTCTGAGCAACCCCATCCCAATCAGCAAAAGCTGCTGGTTTTATATCATGGTCAAGGGATTAACTGGCTATCAATTACCTAGTTTATCCCTCGACCACATTCTGTAGGGGCTTTCTGATACGCGCGGTCGACAGCCAGTTTATCAATAAGCACACGCTGTTGACCACGCATTCTCACGATTTTAGCTGGATGGGGCATCCAGCATTTACCCCATCTGTGCTGTGAAATAACAATATAACAGCATTTAAAAACACAAAACCGTACATTTAAATAATAATAATCCAAAATAATACACAGCGGCACCACAAGCGATATTTTCATTTTGAAAAATGCTATCTGATGCCATACTATATTTGAAAGTGCTTTGACGCACTGAGGTGAAATGACCTGAATAGAGTAGCTGAAAGTGAGGCATGCAAATTTAGATCTTTCTTTTGTTTGAATATAGTACCACATATAATTTGTTAAAATGAAGGTACGTGTTTGCCATAACTTAATCTTTTCCAGAGTTGCAATTAAGCCAATTAAAATGTATGCCGGTAGCCAGCCTTTACCTCGCCAAACTCACACAAGCAAAACAAACAAGATGACACGCTGTGCCTTCATGTTTTACAGTAACAGAAGACCAGGGCAGCATTCCCAGAAACCAGACTGTCCTCCTCCTGTGCTGTTGGGAGTAGTTGCTGTTTGTGCAGCGATCGCTGCCGTGTTAATACTGCTTTTAAGAGGCAGAAGAACAGGAGACAAAGGTAACTTATTTATTTATTCTTCATTTAACCAGTTAAAAAACATTGAGACTGAAAATCGCATTTTGACCATTCATATGTATTTATTTTTTACTTATTTTTCTAAATATTTTTCTTTTCTATTATTTATTCATTTGTTTACAGAAGATGGAACTCTTGGTGTTGAGTTGAATTCTACACACCAAGCAAGCCAAGTCGAAGAGGTAAGAGTGCTATGATTCTCAAAGCTAATTACAGGAATTGGACTTATGAGTGCTTTCCATGTGCTTTGGATGTAGATCACAGCGATCCATTTCTTCATGGTACTTGTAACATGTTATTAATATCATTGGCGGATGATGTATGTTACTTCTTGAGGAAAAACTTTGTTGTGTGTCCCAACTCTGAAACGTTACTCTGAAATAGCCTCAAGTTGCATCTTCCTCATTGTGGTGCTCACAAGTTCAGAACGAGAGGATCTGAAAAGATGGAATTATTTAAAGACACTGCAATCTATTATTAAACATGCCAGCTGTCTCAAAAGGAATGCATTGCATCGTAAAGAGCAACCTGATGTGGGCTATCTTGATTTGATACGGTTATCAGATTACTAGCAGATACTCCATGAGTAGTGCTGAATTCTTTTCACACTTACAAATTGCATATTTCACAGCGTTTCACGGTCTAAAAATTAGTATTTCAAGACATTTCCCCAAGAACTGTCATGGAGTATTCTTTTTCTTGTTTAGGATGTTTGTATATCATTTTCTGTTTCAGCCATCGCATCTATCTATTTATTGCTCTTTCAAGGGGATTACAACAATCTGAATCTTTTGCTCTTCATATTTCGTTTCTGTTTCTCAGCAGGAATGTGAAATTCATTACGCCACACTAGAAATTAGACAGCCAGCCAGAGACCAGAGGAGAGACATGATCAAACATGAAGACATTTATTGTCTAACTGTGCAGAATGAATGAAATCCTGTGCTTTTACTGTGTAAAAAACTTCTATAAAAACTGTAACAAAACAAAACTGGGTTATTAGAGCTGTGCTAACTGAATATTCTTATTGGGATCAAGCTCTTCACAGGTGAGGGTGGAGAGCCCCTATCCAGCAGGTTTTATCGGTGTCTTTACATCATCAGTGGCTAAAGATCTGGAGCACCTGTTAATCTGGACTAATTAAGCCAATAATTGGTTCAATTAAGTAAAAGAGATGTGTTGAAACAAAAACCAGCAGCCCTGATCAGCACCAACGACCCTCACCTGATTGCCAGCCCCTGATTTCTGTGGAGAGCTCAATCGAGTCATCGGTTTGTGCAGCACTATTTGTCTGTTGTCAAGCAATCGTTTGTTACTCGTGAACGCAGATCATGTGGTGACTCTGCCTCACTAATTCTGGTGAACCAACCTGCACTTCTATTAAAATGAACCATTTCACTGTCTCAGGTTTTATCTTTGGCCCTATCAAGGATGCAGATATTTTCACATAACCATTTCAATATATATATATATATATATATATATATATATATATATATATATATAACAAGCCATTCATATCTGATCATTAATTCCTTGTATATGCCACTAGGAATGCTTTGCTTTTATTAATAAAAAAATGTCATTAAGAGTAGGCAGATTTCCAGTGTGAAAAACTTCACTCATTGAAGCTGTAGCAACTCTGAAGCAGTTAAAATAAGGATATAATAACACAATCACAATTTAAAAATCTAATATTGTGTGTGTGTGTGTGTGTGTTTATGTGTATGAAATCAGTTATAAAACAGCTAACTTAAAAGGTTAACTTGGCTGGTGGCATTTCCAAGAAAAAATAAATGTTTCAAAAAAATTAGCCATGGTCCACGAAGTTAAACCGAATATGTATTCAACACGTAATCCAGAAGTCTCTTTATTTGTGTATAATACATTACTGTGCTGAGTACACTGCTACAGTGTTGTACTCATAAACATGTAAACACAACGTCTAATAACCCTAATTAAGAGGGTGCTGCGGGAAACAGCTCCTTATAGTAATACAAGCTCAGGTATCGCCTCTATTACTGTAACAGAACCTACAAGGGACTAGTCACACAGAATTTCTAATATTTTTCGTTTACAAAATGCTGCCACTCCTAAATTATAAACCGTAGAGAACAGACATGACCCAAACAGCAGTTATAATAACCAACAGAGAAACACGGGGATACAAATCAAACCCAACAGTTTGTTAGACAGGATGATTCAAACACACCCAGTAGCTGACCCTATAGGGTGTAGGAATAATCTATACATTTTACATTAGCTCAGGTATTGAATACATAAGTGCAACACATACTATTCACGTCATACAGCTGAACACTGAACAGCACGTTTCACTCTGCGATACACATAAAAAGGTCGTTAAACGACGTGGACTGGAGTGTATTATTTGAAAAACTAGGATATCTAGGAAGCCACGGAAATCGACATGCGCAGTCACAACTTGCGCATCTCTGCAGCGGTGAATTTGATTACTGGAAGACTTCGGCCTCCGATAATTTAAATCTCACAGTGCAAGCGGAGAGGAACTCCGTGCATTGGAATTTACTGGACATAGTCTGGATCTGGATCTGTCAGTATAAATAGAGGAAGGGTGTCGTTTCCTTTCATAGTGTTTTGTTTCATTTTATTGAGAGCGGTAAAGCTAAATCCACGGACTATATTAAGACACGTACCCGGCAGAAGAGAAGCAGAAACGGGCTGCAGCAGACCACAAAAGCCGGGGACCGGAGTTCTTGAAAAGTAAACATTTCTAACGAGAGACAGGTAAGTCGATTGTTACGCGGGGTGTTAATAATAATAATAATAATAATAATAATAAACTAGATGAATCCTGTATTAAATATATTGTTTTTGTATGTTATCAAATAATCTTCTGTTGTTTAGAAAACATAAGCTGTACTCGTTAACTTAGTTGTACCTTGAAACAAGTGGACTAATGGTCCTGAATTAATAATAATAATAATAATAATAATAATAATAATAATAATAATAATAATAATAATAATAAATATGAGCAGAGCCCATTCCATATATGTATGTATATTTATTTCTTCTCCGTTCTGACTTGATAAATAAGTTCCATGTATAATAATTATTCACGTATCTTCAGCCGTCATTACAGAAATCCATTCCTTGGGGTAAGGTGAATGCATTAATTTATACTAGTAAAGTATCTGGGCACCACAGCCCAGATCGTTATTACAACATTGCATGTATCAGAGAGTGATTTCAGTTGTTTAATCCTATTGTAATTTGCTACACAAGAATGCAGACTCTATAGATGAGCATGTGAGTCTACGGGGTACCTACCTACCTGCATGAGGTCCTAGTGGCCTGAAACGAAGTCTCCTAAAACCAAGTTCCAAGCCACAAAGTGACTCTGTGTTCCCTCAGTTTCGTGCCTGGTTTCAGGGTGCTAGGTGGACAAGCTGTCTCACTTGCCTTTAATGTCTTTCTCATCAGTCTAATCCACATCACAAAACAAACACCACACAATTTGACACAACTGCCAGTCTCTGCTTGAGTGGCCCAGAAGTGAATGCCAGGCAGGCAGGAGGTTGTATGTGCAGGACAGCTCATGAGCGTTAAATCCACCCCATTGAACAAAGGGTTAATAATGTAGTGCAGTCTTGCTTTCTTCTCTCGGTTTGTTTTGTCAGCTCAGTTGAGGTCAGTATTATGGAGGCTCCTCCTGTCACTGCGATGCCTGTCACAGGTGGCAGTATTCACATGATGGAGTACCTGCTGCAAGGTAAGTGTGTGATGCTCCATACATTTCTCTTCATCCACTGTACATTATAGAAATAAGTGCTTGTATACCACCTTTTGAGGACAGAGCAGCTTTGCTGCGCACTTGTGGTAAGCATCTGTATTACACAGTACACCGTCTTGCAAAATTTAATTCCTGGCCCTTATTAAAACTTTTCATTACAAAACAAGATTTGATGTCTACCCTAAAAATGTGATCCTGTTTTCATTGTACATGTACATCACTAGGGCTGCCACTTGTAAATGTCTAAATGTTGCTGTTTAGTTCATTTGTTGTATAATAAGATGATTTTTGTTTTGTTTTGGTGTCCTTTGTTTAAAGTCGCTTGCTGACTCAGTTGCATTCAGGAGCTAAGCATTTCCTGTCCAGTCTTGTTTAGTTTCACAGGCTCCCCATAACGGATGCTTGTGGGTCATTTCATGCCCACTCATCAAATCCAGACACATTTTCAGAATGTGAAGAAATGATCAGGGATTGTCAATTAGTCCATCACACTGTAATCTCCCACACTGCAATGTCCTAGCTGTATTGTTTTATGGAGTTGTACTGAACCCATATGATGATTCTGCATAACCAATGATGCTTTAAACAAAAGCTCAGTCTCCTGCTGTACAGTGGACACATGGATGCCATTGGGCTGAATTAAAAAACATCACTGCTTCCATAACGTATCCAAAAATTTAAAAACAGCAATAGGTGTCAACCTATTGCACAAAGTGGTCCTCAAAGTGCACTATGTAATGAATAAAGATCGAGAGCAAGTATGACAAAACAAATGAATTGTGTGATTTCGTAATGCAAGTTATTGTGGTAATGTTGGTGGATGAGTAGCCCTAATAAAAAAGAAGTGTTTAACGCTCTAATTTCAATTAAGAGACCTGATAGATTCACCTAGATGGAATTATACAATGTTTTAAAACACTGGCTGCCCTCATAGTACACTATCTGTGTGTGTTGCAGGCAGCGTGCTTGACCAGGCTTTGGAGAGCCTGCTCCACCGCCTCGTGGTCTGTGTGACAACATGGAGCCGGAGAGCTTCGTGGATCATGAGATGGTGTTCCTTCTGAAAGGCCAGCAGGGCAGCCCCTTCATCCTCCGAGCTAGGCACTCCCTGGACCGCCTGCTGTCCCCTGGCACCTCGCTACTTGGGTCAGCCCGAGGTGGGAGACAAGAGCCGCCACGCTGGTCCGCAACTGCGTGGATGTGTCAGCCTCCCACAGCCTCCACGACTTCCTACTGGAGATGGGCTTCGAATGGACCACGAGTTTGTGGCCAAGGGGCACATCTTCGGAAGGGGCCCTGAAAGTGGTGGTGTTTAAGCTGTTTCGAATCCTCCTGCCGGGCAACACTGAGAACACGGAGCCCCTGTCCCTCTCCTACCTCGTGGAGCTCAGTGTCTTAGCCCCCGCTGGCCAGGACACGGTGTCTGATGACATGAGGAACTTTGCAGAGCAGCTCAAACCCCTGGTCCACCTGGACAAGATCGACCCCAAGAGGCTGATGTAGACACCTGCAGCTTTGGGGCGCTTGCAACAGAGGGTCACCATTTAGTGAGTGCAAAATTACATTGGATATGATGAGGGGTATTTGTAAGATGTTTCGTGTGTAATGTTCATGAGGTGCAGACCACCTGATTAAGCAGATAAGAAAATCAGGTTTTCACGCAAGCAACATGCAATATCAAATACAAACTGCAGGATTTATCTTCTGAACTCCCTAAGTGTGTAATATTTGAAATCCAAAAGAAAATTGCTAATTTAATAAAAAGAAAATACATAGAGGTGTACCCTTTCAGGTAATTTTCATGTTTAGATCTTGTAGCCCAGCATTCAATTTAATTGCATTTAAAATAATACCTACCTTTCCTTTTGAGATCTATAATACATATTGTGAACTATGAAGAAAATAATTTCTATTTCAAATGTATTTAGATAATTAACACTATTATGTTGATACCCCATGCAAAGAAAACAAGTTACCCTTAAAAAAAAAGAAATTCAACACAGAAGAGTGTAAACTTCGATTTGTTGATGGGGTACATGTTTGTCCCAGCAATAAAATATTAGAAAGAAATCATGATTTTAGTGTCTGTATTGTATTGAGGTATAATAGGAAAGACGAAAAGAGTCTTCTCATCATTAACATTTGGCCAAAACATCTTATGAATATAAATTTATCATATCTAACTTGTTATAGTTGACCCTCTCCAGCAATAACCAGGAAACTGGGTGTTTAGATTCTGATTTAGACTTTGAAGGTCAATTACAGCGTTCCAGAGATTTAGTCCAAATCAAGTGGACTAAAATGCGGACTTGAAAATCCTCTGAATCTGTCTAACTTAATCCTGATTGTAGTGTGCCAAACAGGTGATACTGGTAATTGGTTTAACTGATTGGAACAAGTAGAATAAGTTAGACCGATAATGAGGACTAATCCACAGCTATAGCCAAAAGTTTTAACTAATTTTGCTTCATAAAATTGAATGAAACCTACTGAATAATGTTAGGTTCATATATTAAATTACATACAGCTTTGAGTTTTCCATATGCTTAACGAAAAAATGACAAAATAAAAAGTCATATTTTGAAGTCCGTACTATTATGGCTTCCAGTAGACTTTTGCAATATAATTTTGTAGTTTCTTTGATTACATGATGTCAGTTAAATAAAATATTGTCTCAATCCTAATATTCTAGGTGATGCAACCTATACTCTGTCAGTATGATGCATATCTCTGCAAAACATTTTAAGCAGGAAATGCTTTGAACGAGCAAGCGTAGTAAGATAGTCGTGTCGTTCACATCACTAAGTTAATCCACTTGAACAGGACCACCACGAATCTGATTTGATACGCTGCAATCAGGATCTTGTTTAGTCTGATTTAGCTGCAGCTGAGTCTTAATATCTGTGTAAACGTGTTTTTGATTAAATATTTTAGTTTCCCACCATACTGTGTTGTGTTCTCTTCCTGCCCTACAATCCTGCAGTAGTTACTGCACTCGCTGAGGTACAGTATTCAGTAGTACATTAACTGCATTCAGGTGTGATGGGATCGCGTTGTGGAATTTGTAGTACTGTAGCTCCTTACTGTCGTCCAGGAGAAGTATCCAGTATTCCTCCAGGACAATTTAAACACTGCAAAATCATCATGTTGAATCAGCGCCTTGCCAATAGTGGCCCAACACTAATGATAGTGTTGTAGCAGGTGCTATTTAGTTTGTATCCAAATCCAGGCCACTGTACTGTACTATTATGAAGTTGGTCGACCTCTTTGCAGTGTAAGCGTGGGGATTAAAACCAGGGCACACACATACAGAGGATCCTCATAAACACAGAGCAAGCGTACAGTAGGTGAAGGCTAACTTTTTTTGTATGATAATGAAAGTTTATTGGGTTATAGCCATAGGCAATACTTCAAGCAGTCTAAGGGACCCAGGACAACCAAACACACTTTAAATAAACCATTTTATAACAGCACAGATCATTCCCTACAGATAATTAAATAATATAACACAAAGGGCGTGTCATTGTGGGGTATTGCCAAGCTTGTGTATCACTGTGCCTTCAGCCAGCTCAATAAATGATATCCCACAACCACACACACCCTGGAGTGCTATATGGAGATCATAGGATGGCTATGATGAGGTCAATTGAAATGTACGGGTTGAAAGAGAAACATGACTATGTCTTGAGGTGTCTCTTATGACATCATAGCCCATTGTTATGACTAGGAGGACAGTGTTTGCCATTGTACAATTCACCTGGTCTTTCATTAAGTGTCACATTGAACATCAATGCTTAAATGGTACCAGAATTAGAGGTTTTAAGCCTTTTTTATAATATTGCATTAACAATTATATCAAATTATGTCCACGTAATGTTCCAAGTCCCAAATGATATGTAATTGTAATAGTAACCCTGAAACATTCAGTTACATTCAACACGTTACTATCTGTTGATAGATCAGTAGAAATAAGCAGTCAAACTGGATTCATATTCTTGTTCTACAGGTGGCTCGACCTGTTCTTGTTGAAGAAGCAATACGCACTGCAAATGAAGAAGGATCTTCATAAAAGCCATCATACGTGTAGAGATTGAGGTGAACCAGGGAATGCAATTGAACTCTAGCATGTTCCCATCATTTATATTGAATGTTTAATTACCACCATGGCCACTAGGACATTATCAAGACAAATGAGGATAAACTAAAAGAGAAATTTAGTCAGCATGACATAGCAGTCTCTAGCAAAAAAGCAATGGCTATAACAAAAAGAAGTGATCTCTGAATGAGGGCTGACCACAATGGGACAAGTTTAAAAAAAAAAAAAAACTTTTATAACTTTTCACAACTTTATATGACTGAACCCTTTATTATAATTTGGCTGTTTCTGTGCAAATGTTTAGGTCAGATGAGAGTTTATACGAGCTGCATTTTCACAGTGACAAAATGAAACACAACTCAGTGGAATGCAGTTACTGAAGCAACTGCCTCAGTACTAGAGCCAGATTTCTCATATTCAAAGCGTCTGGTCATTTCAGTAATATAACAAGAGGATCATTTGCAACCTCCAACTTCAGCCATCATCACTTGGTACTAAAGGTAGGTCTGGTTCAGTCCCATGTAGTGAATTATATTACATTAAAACTTCCAACCATTATAATATAGTAAGCCCTACTTAAACAAGCCCCAAATACTGCTTTATATGATACATGACTTAAACAAGCCCAATATCATAATGACACGGTACACTGAGTGGTGTGAATTCATTTCAAATGTAAGATTATGGGGCTGCCAGAATTCAAAGATCACATTCCCAGTAGGCAATTAAGTCCCGGCATTTAGGATTCTCCTGTCAAACGCATAGCCAGGTAAAGGCAGATTTAAAGAGAAACAATAATAATCAATATTTGAGAAGCCAGAACCACTCAGAAGGTTTGCAAACACCATACAATATTAAGGGAAATGTGTAAAGGAATTGGTAGAAAGCCATTACAACTACAGCCGAGGCTGGAAAAGTTGCTGTCATTCAGCTCACCCGTTAAAATTGTGGCAGACTTGCTGTAGTTGACTGTAGTTGTAGAAGAATCCTTTCTGAAGTCCATTTTGAATGGACGGAAATAATCTTGAAAAAATGCTTTTGAAAAACTTAGATTTGGGTTAGCAAGAGAGAGAGTAACTGTAAACAAAATGGTAGTGAATTGATTAATGTGACCCCAGATGTCGCCCTCGTTCCTTTGTTAGCCGCCTGTCCCTGTGTGCCCTGAGCTCAGAGAAGACCAGACACACTAGGGAGTGTACCACAAAAGAGCTGTACATGATCACATATGAATGATCAGGCACATAGTTTTTTTTCAAATAACACATTTAACCAATTCCCTAAGAAACCTATTAGGAAAAAACGTTAGTGTTGTTTTTTTTTTTTTTCTTAATAGCTAACAGAGTTCATAAGGGAATTCATTTTAAAGTTGCTGGTTACTAAAGCTTAAATAATGCATACATCTGGCCTTATGACAAGTCTACACTGTGTGAACATATTTAATAAAACAAATAAAAGTTTTACTGCACAATGATGGGGACACAACAGAAAGCCAGCTCACTACTACTCTTCTATTAAATCAACTGATGCAAAATTCATATAGTCTGTGATTGTTGCTTAATTCCTGTGCAGGCTTGCTAAGCAACGCAACCATTAAACTCAACAGCAATTATATTTCGTTTCATAAATGTGGACTTTGTGAATCCCTGGCACTTAGCCCCCCTCCCCCCATTTGATCTATCTTGGCTAAATGTTGTGTATGTAATGTCTAACTAATATCTGCCATTCTCCAGCCTTCCATAGTTTTTTTTTTGTTTTCTTGAATAGGGAACTGTCATCTTCAAGAAACAATTGAGGACTGTCTTGTCTCACACAATACACTTCTTGTTTGAAAATGACAGTCCCCCATTGTACTGTAGGTTCGGCAATGACAAATGGAATCCTACAATCGAGCGATATTAATCACACATGTGTTTGTCACCATGAGCTACATGCACAGTGTTCTGAAAAACATCTCCTCACGAATGTTTCAGAACCAGGTAAAGTGGTTCCCATACAATTACTTTCATAGCTCTTTCACTCTGGTGTCTGTGCTGTTAAGTAGGTCACTGTAATTTGTGACAAGGCGAAGGCTTCAGTCTGCCTGAGTTCACCTGCAGCGGGAAGAATCACTTAATACACCCCTTGCTCCTGTGTGCACTATCGCAGATGTAAACTTCAGCGCAGTTTGTTTTAGACTTGTTTTATTTGATTGCATTTTAATTTCCCCACTCGACCAATCTGGGGGCAGGTAGTGGGCCACCTACATGTTGAAACTGAGTTGGGGAATGTCCATACCAAGGCTGAACTATGGAAATTCCTCTTCAAACACCGTGCACTTCCTAAAGAGTTTGTTCAAATGTGTATTAAGCGGAAGGACACGTTTAGAGTGAAGAAATGCCAGTAATTCTATGGCTTAAAGTTTAGTTTCATGGCTATTTGTTTTGATTTGGATATTGTAAAAATGCTAGACCTGTCTGGAGTGCTGGGGAGGTGTATGGTTAGAGCTTGCTTGTTTGCTAGGACTTGGTCAACCTCTGTTCTGCCGAGTGGAGCCACAGCTGACAATTTAGAGCATTTTACAGTACTAGGGAACCCGCCTGGATTGCATCAACAACCACCTATACTTGATTATCCTGGGATTACTTCTACCAAGAGGTGGTTGATTCTACAGTGCTGCAAATGCTCTGCAAACCCAGCTGTGGTGTATACTGACAGAGTATAGGTTGAGCAAAGCAACTCCTAAGGCGTAACGCTGTACAATAATATATATGTAGTAAATATGAACTGGAGAGGAGGGCTATTGTGGAAAATTATTGAACCGATGGAAGACTATTGTTACCGGCACCCTGGAGGTAACAATAGTCTTCCCAAGGGCATTTCATTTTCCAGTATTAGCTGAATCTGCAGTACATGTTTCAGACAAAATAATAAGAGAGGCAAGGTTGGATAGGTTGGACTATAAAGCCATAAATGTTTGCAAACCTTTTATTATGCATTTTTCAAAAAATGAAAAAATGTTTTTAACATTTTTGGCACGAATATCTTACTGCTGTATATGTAATGAAGTAATATTCTACTACCAGTGCAACAGGTCATCAACATTTCTGGAGCAAAATAGGTTTTATGGGTGTGATTCGCCAAATATTGTGGTCACATATATTTATGGCTTTATAGTATTTTGTTTAAATATAGCTGATACAACAGCATAAGTAGATACCATAATTAAATAATAGAAAATGTTTTTTAAGTTCATACCATAAATTTTGTTCTGTCTTTTTGTAATATGTTTTGTAATTCATTTTCTGTTAGGTCACAGAATTGAGTTGTTCAGCAGTTTTTCATTCAGCCATTTTATGTTGTTTAGGAGTAGAGGTGGAGGGCGTTCCTTTGAAAAGGGGCTGGACTAACAGTGACGTGAACCAATTACATGACAGATGGAGACTATTGCCCAGTGGTGTATAGAGGGCAATAGCTAAATCTATTTTGCTCCTATGTTGAGGTTTTAACCAATCACAGGCCAGAATTTCTGACTATATATATATATATATATACAGTACTGTGCAAAAGTTTTAGGCAGGTGTGAAAAAATGCTGTAAAGTAAGAATGCTTTCAAAAATAGACATGTTAATAGATTATATTTATCAATTAACTAAATGCAAAGTGAGTGAACAGAAGAAAAATCTAAATCAAATCCATATTTGGTGTGACCACCCTTGCCTTCAAAACAGCATCAATTCTTCTAGGTACACTTGCACAAAGTCAGGGATTTTGTAGGCATATAGTCAGGTGTATGATTAAACAATTATACCAAACAGTTGCTAATGATCATCAATTCAATATGTAGGTTGAAACACAATCATTAACTGAAACAGAAACAGCTGTGTAGGAGGAATAAAACTGGGTGAGGAACAGCCAAACTCAGCTAACAAGGTGAGGTTGCTGAAGACAGTTTACTGTCAAAAGTCATACACCATGGCAAGACTGAGCACAGCAACAAGACACAAGATAGTTATACTGCATCAGCAAGGTCTCTCCCAGGCAGAAGTTTCAAGGCAGACAGGGGTTTCCAGATGTGCTGTCCAAGCTCTTTGAAGAAGCACAAAGAAACGGGCAAGCGTTGAGGACCGTGAGCGCAGTGGTCGGCCAAGGAAACTTACTGCAGCAGATGAAAGACACATCATGCTTACTTCCTTCGCCAATCGGAAGATGTCCAGCAGTGCCATCAGCTCAGAACTGGCAGAAAACAGTGGGACCCTGGTACACCCATCTACTGTCCGGAGAAGTCTGGTCAGAAGTGGCCTTCATGGAAGACTTAGGCCAAAAGCCATACCTCCGACATGGAAACAAGGCCAAGCGACTCAACTATGCACGAAAACACAGGAACTGGGGTGCAGAAAAATGGCAGCAGGTGCTCTGGACTGATGAGTCAAAATTTGAAATATTTGGCTGTAGCAGAAGGCAGTTTGTTCGCCGAAGGGCTGGAGAGCGCATACGAATGAGTGTCTGCAGGCAACAGTGAAGCATGGTGGAGGTTCCTTGCAAGTTTGGGGCTGCATTTCTGCAAATGGAGTTGGGGATTTGGTCAGAATTAATGGTCTCCTCAATGCTGAGAAGTACAGGCAGATACTTATCCATTATGCAATACCATCAGGGAGGCATCTGATTGGCCCCAAATTTATTCTGCAGCATGACAACGACCCCAAACATACAGCGAAAGTCATTAAGAACTATCTTCAGCGTAAAGAAGAACAAGGAGTCCTGGAAGTGATGGTATGGCCCCACAGAGCCCTGATCTCAACATCATCGAGTCTGTCTGGGATTACATGAAGAGAGAGAAGCAACTGAGGCTGCCTAAATCCACAGAAGAACTGTGGTTAGTTCTCCAAGATGTTTGGGCCAACCTACCTGCCGAGTTCCTTCAAAAACTGTGTGCAAGTATACCTAGAAGAATTGATGCTTGATGCTGTTTTGAAGGCAAAGGGTGGTCACAACAAATATGGATTTGATTTAGATTTTTCTTCTGTTCACTCACTTTGCATTTAGTTAATTGATAAATATAATCTATTAACATGTCTATTTTTGAAAGCATTCTTACTTTACAGCATTTTTTCACACCTGCCTAAAACTTTTGCACAGTACTGTATATATATATATATATATATATATATATATATATATATATATATATATATATATATATATATATATATATATATATATATATACACGGAACCATTTTTGTGTGTTGTTATCTAAAATAAGAAATTGTAAATATTTATTACTGTTGTATTCACCCACCGTGTCAGAATAATAGAAGTGAGAAAAACAAGAGCGAAGCAGCCAGATATTGGTGTGGCTCTGGGCTGTATCCCAAGCCAGGGGAGGACCCACATTCCTGGGCTAGACACTGGCTTCTCTCCCCTCACACCGCACAACAGGCCTCAGCCCAGTGAGACAAACAAAACCCCAAGGGAATCAGTTTAGACTCCACGACGAAGCAGTCAACAGCTGGAAACAGACCGTCTCTGTGTTTTGCTACATCTCGGCTTGAGTGCAAACTCTCCCTCGAGTCATGACAAAAAGCCATTCCAAGTTATGGCACTTTGATGTTGTTATGAAAGAAAACTTTGAATATTTAACTCCACCACAACTTTCCGTCTGTCTGTATAGTTTACTTTGTGATGGTAAAGATAGTGACTAGCGAAAAACATGAAAGTTGAACTAAAATAAATATTTCTGCATTAGTCATTTTCTCTTCAGTAGTAAGTAGCTTCAAATTACATTCCTACATTTGCCTGAAATGCATAATAAAAGCAAACTTGCCTCAGAGGGGCAGATCTCCCAATGGTACTGGCTCTGCTCTCGCCAATGTTATGGCAGACTCGAACTGAAGAGCAGCTCCTAACTCTTAGTTCAAGCACCAGAACAAAATAACAAACACTACTGAAGTCATTGTCATTGTCGAAGAACTCTTCTAATGCAGAAATATTTCCTTTAGTTCAACCTTCGTGTGGCATTTAGTGTAGCGCAGGGTGGCCAAAGTTGTTCCAACCTTGTTCTAAATACTTTAGTTGAACCAATTAAAACTCCATCAACAACACCCTGAAGTAGTTCATTATCTCATTTTATTTTGCCTTTTAAACCTGGAGTGAAATGGCCCTCCAGGACTGGGATTGGACAGCCCTGGTACAGTATAGAGTAAATCGAAACATAGATTGAAAGGCCCCGTAATAATACATTCCTGGGTGCATGTCAGTGGCGTACACAATATTGAAATAGCTTGGGTACATTGAGAGAGGAGTGTGTGTGTGTGTGTGTGTGTGTGTGTGTGTGTGTGGAGTCGGCAAGTCTGTGTCTTAGTAAGTGTGTGCTTGCTTGATGTAGGGGTGTGTGTGTGTGTGTGTGTGTGTGTGTGTGTGTGTGTGGAGTCGTCAATCTGTGTCTCAGTAAGTGCATGCTTGCTTCATGTAGGGGTGTGTGTGTTTGTGTGTACAGGGTCAGTCAGTCTGTCTGTCTCAGTAAGTGCATGCTTGCTTGATGTGTGTGTGGCGTTGTCTGTCTTGCACTCCCTGTGACTCACCCCTCAGGAATGTCTGGTATAAGCCTCACTCTCGTGCCTGCCTCGGGAACTCTGAGATCAACATGCACTTCAAACAGGAAGCAGCATCACAACAGAACCACTGACCGAACAGTGCCACATTCCAAAACTCAAGCTTGAGTGGGGCCCGACTCAAAATGACATCCTTATACAAAATTCAAATATGGTGAAATACTAGAAGAAACTTCAAAAGTCAATGACAGATGTTCTGACTCTTGAGTCTTTTTAGTGTCTTAGTGGAAGAGAGTTTTGGTTCCCATGCTTGTTGTTTCCAATTGATACAATTTGAAGTGATACAATAGATACCAGTGATGCAATTTGAAGGATCTCTTAATGGTCCCATGAAGAGGACTGTGTGTGTGCTGGTTTTGTATTACACATTCACCATGCAGAAGTGGTAATAGCCTAATTACTGCAGGTCAGGTAGACAAGCAATGCAACAAAAGATGGAAATGTTATATATAAACAAAAAAAGCAGAACCTCTGTATTTATAAATTAATAATTAACACAAACAATACCTAGTATTTCATTTCTGTTTTAATAGGTTCTAAAGATTTGGTTGAAACAAATATGAAAAATGATGACGATGGATCTTTGTTTATTTAATATATTGTTTTCATTTTATGTGCCATTTATTTGATCTACTTCCTCTTTGTTTATTTAATCGCTTGCTTACATGGCTGTTAATTGTGCCGTGTATTGTACACAATGCAGTACAACATTTTAAAATCATTTTTGATGAGTTTCGTGAAAATCAGACCGTGTGACCTACAGCACCGGAAGTGAATGGGTCCAGGAGGCAACTGTATCATGCTTTGATCTCCAGCTAAAATAGCCCTGGTGATGACCAGTGGGAGATTGAGTACATGTGAACCCTATTTTCACACTTAATTTTAACATGTGTTCAATACTCACAAGCTCACTAATGTGCTAGCCTGCAGCTTGTTAAAGAAGAGAAGGTCATCATTTTCACAATTGCATGAATTGTGTGATCCCACGTTAATGAGACAGCTAGTAATTAGGCTCTCAGGATCGGCCCCTGTTCGTGAATTTATTTCTGCATGCAAACAGTGTGTGATGTGTATCAGATTATGATGGTCGGAAGTCTCTATAGAAACAATGCTAATTATTGCATCAAATCATAACACGACAACTAAGTAATATGACAGGAAAATGACATGTTTGTTGTGGGATCTCTCCACGCCTTGGTTGTGGTCATGCAATGGCTATGCGGTCATTTCAAATTTGAAACAGCTAACAAAAGTAGATGTAAAGAGAACTGTGGTGATCCCTTGAGATATCAACATGACTATGACATCACAAAGCTCATTGAAATAAAAGAGGGACAATTTTGCCATTGTATAAAAAAGCAATAACACACAACAGGGTTTTCAAATATGGTCCAATATCTGCACGCTTAGGGGTTTGGGTTGTTGAGGTGTTACTGCGTTTATAAAATGGCACCCCACCCTACCCCACCCCTCCCAAAGTGATATGGTAGTGAAGTGAATCAAGCGAAGTGCCAAGTGCTAAGAGTTCCAAGTGCTAAGAGTTCCAAGTGCTAAGAGTTCCAAGTGCTAAAAGTTCCAAGTGCTAAGAGTTCCAAGTGCTAAGAGTTCCAAGCTGTGCTGGTCTGGTGACGTATCTGCACCGTTGGAACACTTGTTAGTCAATGAGACCTCTTCCTCTGTTTTTGCCATTTTGTAATACTTTGTAATAGGGTCAAAGCATGAGCCGAGGACTTTAGATCCAGTCACTCCAGACACATCTCAGGGCTAACCCAGTTGGCATTGCTTCATTCAGATCCCCTCACTGCACTTCAGCCTGGTACACAGGCTACTCCTAACCAGCTGATGGAAATCCCTTTTGAATACAATGAGAACATAAGAACATAGGAAAAGTCTGGGAGCGAGAAAAGGCCATTCAGATCCTGCTATCACCTGGCAGGCTATTTCATGCATTTATAACTCTGTGTAAAATAAATGCTTCCTCTCTTCTGTTCTAAACTTGCTTCCATATATATGCCCTCTCGTTCTTCTCTCTGTGCTAAGACACATTTTTATAATTTAGCATATGTATCTGAAAGCAAATATTTTAGCAGCCTGTTTTTTTCCACTTTTTAATGTTATTTTTTATACTACTTGTTTTTATCACGGCTTTTAAAATCGTAACTGAAATGGCTTGTTTTGCTGTATATAATTTAAGGGTGTATTTTGTATTTTGCCATCTTTTACATGTTTTGTATGTTATTATTTTTGTTATTTTTGTCTGTGAAGCGATTTATCGTGAAAGCAATAAAGATGCATTGATTGGGTAGTGTCTTCAATCAAGTCCCCTCACCTTTTTTTTTTTGCTGAAGAAATGTAATTATTGTAACCTGTCTTCCTAGCTCATGTCAATAAGTCCTGGGATCAGCCTAGTAAAACCTGCAGTGCTACATTTTTTGCCCCATTGACTGGGTATGTATGATCTCACTGCTGAAGTTACATAGAATTTCTTCTAACAAATTGATACCATTTTGTTCATTTAAAAGTTCTTATTTCACCGATTAAAACTTTTCTGAACAGTTTAACTCTTTTAATATAAATATAGTAGCGTGCTGGTTTTATTAGAGGGATATTTTAATAGAGGTTTAATGCGTTTGGCTGTAGGTAGTGGACTTAATGGTGAGCATTTGTGTGAATGTCCTTTGAAAATTCGATTCTGCTTTTAAACAAGAAATGGCAAGAAAAATGGTTTAGTTAAGCAGAACAGGAAAACCACTGAAAAAAAAACACCGTGAAAGGTTCATGTGTAGTTTCGTTGAAGAACTCGATGTGACCCGTTAGAGCCGCTCTGGGCTGAAATGGAAATGAGTGTACCTCCAGCAATAGCTAAATTAAATATGCGGCTGGCCGTCCCAATGTTTTCATTCTTTGGGATGGAAAGAGACGCCGCATTATTGTTACAACCCGCTGTGGTATTTTAAGAATTTGCAACCACAAACCCATGTGTTTCGAGTTACAGACTTCGTATTTACTTTTTTCTCGCGTTCTGTGTTGCGAAAGTCTAACTAGTTTAATCAAGAAACTGTGAAGCGTTGAGGTTACCGTCGCCCTTGACAACCTGCTGTCAATAGCAAGCGAATGACGTCACCACTAGGGGATTTTCCACAAAATAGTGCGTGTCCAAGACGTCGGCCCTTTGCCAGAGAGCCAGCCAATCCAGCGCCGGATCTGTCAAGCTTCGGCCAATCAATCGACCGACGTAGCAGAGGCGGGACTCCAGGCTGTCAAGTCGAGTCCAATCACGAGCCGGCGCTATGGCTTTCGGCGTGGGCGGAATCCCGTCGGTCAGGGTAGCAATATGAGTGAATAACACGTGGGTCAAACACTGGCTGCGATTGAAGATGACATTCATAACAAACACGACTGGTCTGTGATGAATAGAAGACAGGCAGGCTGCAGGCGATGCAAGCGCCGTGACACACAATCGGGGTTGTCTGCTTCAAATCTGGAGATCTGAAACTGAAGTGTCGCACTAACCACAAAGCCCGCTTTAAAAGAGGCTCCGAATAAAATCAGCAACTGGTGTCTGACTGCTGTAAATTATACCAACACCGACCGCCTGACCATAGCATAATCACACTGGATACAAACGAGTCTTTTCACATCATCTTTCTACTGGTTGATCTGGGATTGAAACAGATTCATCTATAATGATATAATCCGAATCTGCCTAGTCGTGATGTGGGGTTACCGCTGGCAGATACTTCATACCTAATTTGCGTTATATACTGAATGTAGCCGCGACAAAACCCACAACGCTAACGCATCGCATGCATTAACAGCAAAGGCGGTGAAAAATATGTGACTACCTTTTTTCCTACACCCTACAATAATATCCACTGCCTGCTGCATTGTGAAACCGAATCCCAGTACAAAACAGAGCCTTTGATAACTGGAACTCGAAACAGAGACGTAAACAGGGACGTTTTTCACAAGATAATTCCTATTCAGTAAGTGCACTAACTTTACTTCGCATAGAGTGTCAACTTTAAAAGTTTCTCTGCTCTTTGGATACCGCCTAGTTACCTGCTTGCATATTATTATTATTATTATTATTATTATTATTATTATTATTGTTATTGTTATTGTTATTGTTATTATTATTATTATTATTGCGTGTATGGGGACGTGGGAATTTGAATGTTCCGACTGCAAAGTAATCCGCTTTACTTGAGGATTTTTTGTCTGTGATTTTTTACACCTAGGGCGACATTTGATCTGCATGAAGCGCCACTGATCCCCGCCCCTTCCCCAGAGCCGAGGCGCTTTGGGCTTGTTTGGTGGTTGTTGTGTTTCCCCCTCCTCCTCTTGTAAAACCTGTTAGTGTGGGAGTGATCTCTCCACGTCAGTCAATTATCTGATACACTATAGTACGGTAAATACTATGAGCAACCACGTCATTTGCACACAACCCTGCAAAGTATGAGCAACACAGAGAACTCGGGATAAAACTAAATCATATTCCCGTGGAATCTGGAGAGACGCTGTCTTTTTTGCTTGCTGTTTGTCTGTAGGAATTGAGGGTACAGCAGGGGAGAGATAATCTACAGCAACAGCCGTGTTCACCACTCTCCAGTAGTAACTGATTTTGCCTGGAATTCAGCCACTTATAAATGATTCATACGACCTGATTTTTGTAAAGAGAGTAATTGTGCTCCCAGCGGGATATCATGATTGTGTAGCAGGTCTCAAATCAGTCAAGAAAGAAGACGGGGTTTGTTTTATACGTGAAGAATTGGAAGCTGTGCCAGAGCGGCCAGGTTTGGGGTTTATCCCTGGCTGTTTGTGGGGTTTTAAAATTCTGGACCGCTAGTTTGGATTGTCTGCCTGTCGAGACGTTCTCATCTGTTGCTGCTACCGGCGTTTTAATAACCAGTCTGCACACATCTCCAGATGCAACCCTTGATTTCGGTCTCTTCTTAGGTGTACCCGGCAAATGGATTGGCAGCAACCCTCTGTATTATAATTCTTTTATTATTATTATTGTGCGTTCTTGGGAATTTTGCTTGGGGTTCGAAATGGAAGACAAATTATTGCTATTATTATTATTACTATTAACATTGCACGTTCGGCGATAATAGAATACAAAATGATCTCCTACCACAGCCGCTGCTTGCTGTAAAATACTGGTTACTGTTAATTATATCTGCTCATACAATAATTCATTTTGGATTGCAAATACGACTTCTCTGAATATAAAGGGCGAAGGAAGCCGATACAGTCCTTGGGCTTGGCACTTGATTTTTTGTGTGTGCTTCTGACAGGAACAAAAACAAACTAATAGAAAGGAATAAATGCTTATGATGGAGGAGGACGACACGCTTGATCTGGAAGCGCATCAGGTTGAAATCGATCCGGATTTTGAGCCCCAAAGCCGGCCTCGCTCCTGCACCTGGCCGCTCCCTCACCCAGATGATTTCCCCGGAGGTGGCGAGGAAGAAAACGGAGTTGCCTCCTACTCCTCGCCTTCTTCCACCATCAAGAAAGAGCCGGGAATGCCCAAAGATGCTACTGGTCTTGGCGCTGAGCTAAACGGAGGTGCAGCGCTGGAGCACAATCGCTCAGTAGGCGCCCTGTCTCCCGCAGCCGCCGCCGTGCACGCCTCTCTGTGCGGGGCTGCCCTCGATGTTGCCGGGCACCTCCGCAAAACCAAGTCGTCCCGACGCAACGCATGGGGAACCAGTCATACGCGGACCTCATCACGAGAGCCATCGAGAGCACCCCGGAAAGAGACTCACCCTGTCGCAGATATACGACTGGATGGTCCGCTATGTCCCTTATTTTAAAGACAAAGGCGATAGCAACAGTTCAGCCGGGTGGAAGGTATGTATGGCTGCATGCATACTTTTACTGTATTAATTTTTTAACAATTATTATTATTATTATTATTATTATTATTATTATTATTACCCAGTCTGACTAACTGGGATCGTGTTCTAACACTGTAGATTTGGGCTCAGGAGAGCCGGTATGTTAACCCATTATTGTGAATTCAGTGGGTTTTATTTGTTGCACTTACCGGTGCCATGCAATATTAACTTCAACAATATGATTTTTGGTTTGCAGTATTTAATTGAATACTAAATATGCAAAGTGATTTAAACGCGTATATTGAACTGGTGCTGGCAGTACGGATAAAGGAATCTGCAGGGTTAACGCATGTCTGCAGAGTGTTAGCAGCTACTAAATTGTCGAATTGAGAGTGCAGCGGTATTTTCTTTGTTAGTCTGCGTTCGTTCTGTAGTTTGTCATAGTTTCAGATATATAGTCTACCAAACCAGACAACCTTTAATATTCATGTGTTATAGCGTTATCTTATGCAGAGTGTGCTTTTGTAAAACATGGCTCGTCATACAGTCGCAATTCATAAGATTTAAAATGATTTTTTAAAGGGATTAAACTCGATTGTGATTTGTGTAGATGCATTATAATAAAACTGTTAAAACATAAGATCTTGAATCCTAAAATCTTGATTGAAC
Organism: Acipenser oxyrinchus oxyrinchus; assembly: GCA_030684275.1. Lineage (NCBI taxonomy): Eukaryota > Metazoa > Chordata > Actinopteri > Acipenseriformes > Acipenseridae > Acipenser > Acipenser oxyrinchus. The sequence continues at coordinate 38,269 of JAGXEW010000657.1, forward strand.
ATGATCTTATCTATAATAATCTCACGAGTCATACACACAATCATATAACCGAGCAGTTAGCATTGTGCTGCATTGGATTTTGGTTAGAGATTACTCCTATTGTATTCGTCTTCCATTGTGAATTTTCTGTAAGTGTAAATTGCCCCCATAGTAGATTATTCTGAGGGACGTACGGTCAGATGTATTTGTCATTCGATCCCAGGGCACGAGTTTAAGGCACGAAGCCGTGGAGCTTTGAATCGCTTCTCTCGTCCCGTTTCCTTGGTTAACCTTAGCTGAACGGCTGCCAACTTTTTTTGAGCTGGCTGCATACATTATGCTGCTGCCTGTGCACGAAATCTGAGTACTAACCGAGTTTGGTGAAGTTAACCCTTGCGTTTGCTTGAATATAGCTACGATGTTGTACTCTGTAGTGGAGGTGAGTTAAATATTGGATATAGGGCTAGGGAGGAACACGCATAACTAAATATTTAAATACTATATATATATATATATATATATATATATATATATATATATATATATATATATATATATATATATATATATATTGCTTTGAAAAATACAGTTAACACATTGCTTTGTCTATCTATCTATCTATCTATCTATCTATCTATCTATCTATCTATCTGTCTGTCTGTCTGTCTGTCTGTCTGTCTGAATTTCCTTCCAGCTTTAGCTCCCTCTGTCAGTCCGTTTCAGTAGCGTACTGTCACTGAGCTCCATGTGGCCCTACTTGATTTTAAAGTGATGGCTGGACATTGGGAGCAGGAAGTCAAAGGGCACAAATAATGGTTTAATCATGTAACCTTGTTTAATAAGCACAAACATAGTGAAGCATTTTTTTGTTGTGTTTCTTATGGCTGTCATCACTATGGCTCGTACAGGATTTAATTCAAATTGTGCATCCATTCTCACATTCAGTAGTACCGAACAGTGCTGTATGATACATTAGACTGCTCAGCATATTTCAGCCAGTCAGAGCCCAAGTTTCTCCTGTGTTCCACGGAGAAACCCCTTTCATGACATCAGCTGGGCCACTTTCAGTTTTTACCGCTCTGTGTTCTCCATATCAGCACAGTTGATGCCACCTGCTTTTTAAAATCATACCCGAGGCACCTCTCGAATTCCATTCAACTGCAAAGCCATCGATGACATCACAATCGGGCACACACCTCAGCCACTTAACATTCATCAGCGTTTTCCCTCTTTTCAATGACACTGGTTGGTATTAATAATAAAGCAGAATGTATTTGAGTTATAGGAATGTGATGTCTGTGTGTGGATTGTATCGACAGTGGTAGCACTTAGGCAGACCTCTGCTTTCAGCTTCGGTCCGCTCACTTCCACCATGCTCAGCCGTTCGCTGTTCTATAACCCTACAACAAGACACTATAAATAAAATAAGCCATTTTTCCCTTTGCTCTTCATGTGATGTGTAGGGATATAACCACCAGCTACGGGATGGGACGGTTATCAGGTACTACAGACTGTTTTTCAGTCTGATTGCGAGTTTTCCAGGCATTGACAAATAATCGTGATTATACAGTGTTGAAGGATATCTCGTTCAAGAGATGTTCTCATAAAATGGCAAGAATAGAGAGAGTAATCTCATTGGCTAGCAAGTGCTCCAGCCTGTGCAGATATGTGACCAAACCAGCACAGCTTGGAACTCTGGGAGGGGTAGGGTGTGGTTGCCATTTTGAAGTGCAACAACACACTCCAGGGTGTTATCCAATATCCGCAGGCCTGGGCTGTTTAACGTGGCTTCGCCGTGTCGAAGAACATCCGGAGGCGTGCGGATATTGGACCATATTGGAATACCCTGTCGTGTGTTATGGCTTTCGTATTCAATATAGCTTGAATAACTTTTTATCTCATTCATTAGTTTGCAACAACACAATACTTCTACCCTGATAATCCACAGCTCGATTCTTCACAGCATTGTACAGAGCCAGTGAATCCACCTGGATTGCACTAAACACTTATTTTTAGAGGTAATCCCAGGCTGACCATGGATGGCTGCTTGTCTTAAGTGGGAAATATAAATGATTAAATTATATCAGTTGAGTAAGTAACCTTAAGTGGGATAAACAACTCAAAGATGAATCTGATTATTTTCACCGATTCACCATTTTGTGTTGTTCATCCCTTGCATGATTACTGTGATAGATTTAGTCTATGTTAGTTTAGTCTATAAAGAAAAGGCAGCGTTGCACTGCACAATCTGGAGGTATTTTCGATCGAGGGGAATGGGTTTCTTGAATCTGGGGCGTTTAAGGACAGTCTGGTCTGGTGCTAATTCAGTGTCTGGCACCAGTTAACTATAATGTTATAATAGGAAGCACATAGGCTTTTTGGGAGAGATTCAAATTTCATGGCGTCCCAGAATATCTGAAATGCTCGGTTATCAGAAACACATTCCCAGAGCTGGTAACAGAACAGCACATTCCCATCCCCATGCAGCTGATGCATAGTTCACACACCCTAGTCTCTGTAAGTCGCCTTGGATAAAGGCGCCTGCTAAATAAACAAATAATAATAATAACTACATAGAAAGAATACACATATTTACACATATACATATATACATACACATATTTTGAAAGAATACACAAGTTTACATTTTTCCAGCCGACTGATTCGCTTTCCTGTTGCTCACTTGCATATCTTCATCGCAAGATTTATTACAGAGAGGATGATGATGTATATCACATAAAAATAAGTGTCAACAAATTGCTGATTTCTCAGAACCACCTCTCAGAAGCACCTCAGTCCTGACCTGTACATTCAAGTCAATCCTGGACCAACTGTTTGCTGTTTGTTTTGTGGATTTTATATCTACAGATTATTTTCACCTGTGACTTGAGACGCAGGATTTGAACCCAGGCCTACCCAAGGGTAGTGAACTAGACCACTACCAAGCCTACACTTATGAAGACATTAGCTACGTATGGGTTTTACCTCAGTGTTTGTAGATGGGTGGTCTTTAACTGGTTAACTTCAGCCCAGTATATACAATTCTATAGCTTTGCCTCTCCAAGACACAGAGAATTCGGAGAGGTTTGTAGTGGAATGCGTCAAAATATTTCAAGTGTGAGGAAGCCAAATAAGCCACGAGGGATGAAGCCTTTGCAGGCTGTCCTGGTCATGAGTAAAATATTTCTTTGGGCCATTGGGGGTGTGTTTAAACAGTCAATAACAGCACACTGCAGACAGCCAGCGTTTCAGTCCAGTCTGAAGCAAGTTGTCTATTAAAGGCAGGGCTTTTGCTATTCCTGTCTGAACCGAAGATCTGTGTGTTTCTCAATTAGCCGGCATGGTCTCATAAAGCTCTTTATACACATGTCTGGTTCTGCTAAACTATTTTTGACTGGGGACGGATTGCTTTTGGCATCACCACACGAACAATCCAGCCTTTTATAGTTTTTGCATGGGGTTTGTTGGTATGAATAGTATCACTTTATAATAAGTGTCAGGGGTCTGTACGCAAAACTTGAACTTAAAACTGTTTGTTTTTAAAAAAAAGTGTTTTGAGGCGTAAAACAAGTATGTTATGGACACTCATTCCCCGCCACAGCTGTCAATCACTGTACTCACTGTACAGAGGGTCCTCAGAATCGCAGTGTAATCGCTCAGTTATATAATAATGTGTGTAAAACCAACAGTTTATACACAAATGCAACCCAAAATGCAATCTATAGGAGGCTTGGTGTGTAAGATAAGTTTGTTGGATTCAAGACGGTTAGTATGAACGCTAGTGAGAAGGCAGACAGCCTTGTATCTAAGGCACTGTCAAAAAAAGTATTGGATTTGAAAAATGCACAGAAAAACGTAAGTGTCACAAACAAACGTACATACCGAAAGACAGTAGCATCCACGTATCCCCTGATTGTGATAGTCTCAATAACTGCTCACGAATGGCCTTAGGAAAGAGAAGTGATTCTATTGTATTATTCAAACTGCACCTCTACCTATCCACACAGCAGGGTATCGCCTCATCAGTTAATAAAAGACTGTTGTATAAGAACATTCAAGTCCAGATGACAATGTTATGACTAGGGCAAAATGCTTCGAAAAGACTTCTAAAATGTCAGTGCTTCACTATGGGCTTCAACGTACATTGCAAAATGAATATGCTTCAACGTACATCATAAAATGAATATGCTTCCACAGCGACCTTTCTCACAATCAGCTTTGAGAAGTCTTTTCCAAGCAGTATTTGCTGGAATAGTTAGCAATAAAGAATCACACTTAATCATCTATTAATATAATAAGTTAAATATAAGGAAGGAGATATAAAGTATATATTTAATATTTAGTAATACTTTAGTAGGTGTCCTTTGTTGCTAAAATGTATGGCTTCTTTTTTAAGTCTTGTTTTATTTTTGACTCTCTAAGAATTGGATGCGGTGGATACAGCAGGGTTTACGATAATTGGATTACCTCCAAGAGATTACAACTGACTAACCAGATCAAACCAGGACGAGAATAGGCATTGTCCACACCTATTTTCATTAAGATTACACACAGCTAAGACCTTTTCACACTAGTATCAAAAGGTAAAAGAATATACAGCTTACTGATTCTAGTAAACCGTACCTAATATGAATGACCTCATCTCCTTTTAGGTCTCGCATTGTACGATCTGAAAGAGGTCTATTTTAAACTATTTTATATTGCTTTGACGTTTATTGTACTGTACTGTGCTGTTTGCATTCCTGTTAAATTCACACAGGTTAAACAATCTACCAAATTTGCCCAACACAAGTTGCTGCAATTTTACTAAGAAACTTTCCTGCAAGATTTTTACAAAGAAACCCAGGGGAGCTTTCCACTGATAGTTGTTTGCATTGTAGTGCCTCTATCTTTAATAAACTGAACTTCAACTGCTTCAAAATCATTGAGTCTGGAGTACCAACACCCCAGAGTCTGCAGTACCAACACCCCAGAGTCTGCAGTACCAACACCCCAGAGTCTGCAGTACCAACACCCCAGAGTCTGCAGTACCAACACCCCAGAGTCTGCAGTACCAACACACTGGAGTACCAACACCCCAGAGTCTGGAGTACCAACACCCCAGAGTCTGCAGTACCAACACCCCAGAGTCTGGAGTACCAACACCCCAGAGTCTGCAGTAGCAACACCCCAGAGTCTGCAGTGGCAACACCCCAGAGTCTGCAGTAGCAACACCCCAGAGTCTGCAGTAGCAACACCCCAGAGTCTGGAGTACCAACACCCCAGTCTGGAGTACCAACACCCCAGAGTCTACAGTACCAACACCCCAGAGTCTGCAGTACCAACACCCCAGAGTCTGGAGTCCCAACACCCCAGAGTCTGCAGTACCAACACCCCAGAGTCTGCAGTACCAACACACTGGAGTACCAACACCCCAGAGTCTGCAGTACCAACACCCCAGAGTCTGCAGTACCAACACCCCAGAGTCTGCAGTACCAACACCCCAGAGTCTGCAGTACCAACACCCCAGTGTCTGCAGTAGCAACACCCCAGTGTCTGCAGTAGCAACACCCCAGTGTCTGCAGTAGCAACACCTCAGAATCTGCATTAGCAACACCCCAGAGTCTGGAGTAGCAACACCCGGAGTGTGCAGTAGCAACACCCAGAGTCTGCAGTAGCAACACCCCAGAGTCTGCAGTAGCAACACCCCAGAATCTACACTAGCAACACCCCAGAGTCTGCAATAGCAACACCCCAGAGTCTGCAGTAGCAACACCCCAGAGTCTGCAATAGCAACACCCCATTGCTTGACCAATTAAAGGCTATATCTTTGCAACTGCTACTACTAATTAAAACAAAACAAAACAAAACAAAAATTAATGTTTCTTCCAAAGGCATATTACACAATTGTATGAATGTAGGTTGGTGTGATGATTTATTTTTATTTGTGACGTCTGATTGGCTACACTAATATTGAATGAAATTCCTGTTAAGTCTTTGTTAAGGTGCTTGAGTTTAGGAGCTGCTCTTCAGTTCTAGTTCTCTGCCATAGACATAACCATATACTATTTAAGCTAGCTCAGCCAAAGTGTCCTTAAACTGGTGCGTGCCAGCACCATCTAGTGCACAGCAGTGTATTGACAGCAAAACAAAGGGATATCTTGATTCAAAGTGGCAGATTCAGCCTACTTTACATATGTCTATAGCAGGCAACTAGAAATGAAGAGCTGCTCCTGAGCTCCTAGTGAAAGAACCTTAACAAAGATGATAGTAATTCAATAAGAACCACATCATAAAAATGCAAGGAGACAGTTAAAATGAATTCATTTGTAGCTGCTTACTCTAAATTCTGTAGTTTCTCTAGAATGAGCATTCATATTCTGTCTTCCTCTACGACTGATGATCAATTAGTCTTTCATATATCCTTGCAGGGTTTTTTAGTGATAATAGTGATAAAATAATACAAAAAACCTGTCTCTTTCATTTTATAAATAGTTTTCTCAGCAAGCCTGCATGGAAACTGCATTTTAAGTTAAACTGGGTTCACATCAATCAGATCGTTGCTGGTGGAGCAAGGATTAAACATTCTCTATCAATCATTTTGCTGCATTTTGTGGTGGCTTATTTCAACTTCCAGTATATTGTAATGGATCTCCTCCATTGCGTTAATAACACTGACATCTGCATAAGACCTGTACTTCCCTCTGGACTGCAGAGTTTGCTCTTCAGTTGAATGGTTAGCAGTTCACATCCAGCCCTTGCATTTCCATCCAGTTCAATAGGCTGAGATGCTAATTCATTACAATATGGAAAATGTTACAGCTGGATATTAACAATGCCAGCACTGATACTTGTTTGAGTAACTGCAGAGTAAGCTTGGGTACAATGTTCACTGTACTCTGAAGTGTCATTGGCACCATTTTATCGGTAAAGAGAAAACCAGTGCGCGCACATGCAGAGGGTTTTGGTACTCGCGTGAAAGCACAGCACCTGAAAGGTTACACATATTTCTATAAAGACTGAGAGTTTATCGGATTGCAGCCAAATGCAAGCCAAGCATCTAAAGGAGGCTTGGAGTGTATGAGTGTATTGAAGATTGGTGCAAATTCAAGGCAGCTAGTGTGAAAGAAGCTGCCCTGAATCTCAGTCACTCTGAAGATAGATGCAAAATCAAGGCAGTTATGGGTAATTTGATTATTTCTAGTTTTATAACTTGTAAGGAGTATTTCTCCACTAGAAAAATGGCTTTCAAGGCATTAAATAGCTTTCCCCTTGTCTAGTAAGAGGTGCAAGCAATCTTGAACACTGGGATTGTGCTGTAAAGCTTCCTGTTTAATGTAAAATTATTCATTTTAGCCCGATTTAATAGATAGTGATGATTTATGAGTGTGTGTCTGTGCATGAATGTGTTTGTCTTACAGTATGTGTCTTCAGTGTGTGAGTGTATGTGAGTGTGTCAGTCAGTGTGTGTGTGTGTGTGTGTGTGTGTGTGTGTGTGTGTGTCTCAGGCAGTGTGTGTCAGTGCATGTGTCAGTGCCTGTGTCTGTGTGTGTGTGTGTGTCTCAGGCAGTGTGTGTCAGTGCGTGTGTCTCAGGCAGTGTGTGTCAGTGCGTGTGTGGGTGTGTGTGTTTCTCAGGCAGTGTGTCTCAGTCAGTGTGGTGTGTGTGTGTGTCTCAGGCAGTGTGTGTCAGTGCGTGTGTGTGTGTGTGTGTGTGTCTCAGGCAGTGTGTGTCAGTGCTTCTGTGTCTCTCTTTAAACCTGTATGAAAGGGCATGTGCTCTGGCGCTATGCCCTAGGCTTTTGACGCTCATGTTGCAGGTGTGCCATATTTGCAGACAGACTAATCTGAAGTGACGAGACATTTATTTTAACTTGTCTTCAGGTAATGACATCGGGGGTGGGGGGTGTGGTGCGGGTTCAAAAGTTCACTTTGTTTCTTTCCCTAGGAGGGGCAGCTATGAGCCAGACAAGTGTGTATTGAAGAATAATAATAATAATAATAATAATAATAATAATAATAATAATTCTAAAGCCTATCTCTTATTCTTTAGGATGCGTGAATATTTAGATGAACAAGTCACGTTGAAAAGAATGTTTAGAGAAGCAGAAAGAAAATCTAGAGTTATAATAAACATTTCATACTCTCTTTGAGTAACTGAAGGAACTGTCACCAATTCATGAAGTGTGTATTTGAGTAACATGATATCAGAACAGTGAATATTAACTTTGTGATGATAGAGAGGTGAATAATGACTATCTTAACAGGGCCTGGATGTCAAATACAGGTATACATCTTCTTTTAGAAATAGAAGGAAAATGAGAAACGTGTACCATATGCAGCACACACTTTCCCGTAACTAGACTGTCCCTCAGATGTCTAATTCAATACTTATGAATATGGCATCCCTGACTGTCCTGTATAACCATGCAAATACAGTGCAAATCCTTATGTATTGGGAGTGCCCTTATACACAAGAAAACAGCTGAAGAGAAATAAAAAATCTGTCAACAATCTACTCTGGTCTTTATTAACGTTACTGTTTGGGGTCTAGTATGATGGGGTCCTTCTGCTCAAAGACACAAGTTCCTGGATTTATATATGTAGCCAAAGAATTAAAAGCATTTTCTTAAAAATACGTGTGAACCCAAGTTTAAGCCAATCCATCTTTTGCAGGATTATACAGTTTTATGTAAAAATAACTGAACACTGTATATCACAAATTACACCAAATAGTCTTGGCTGCAGAATACAACTTCCCTGAAAGAAGTAGATGTGGTAATCATTAAGGAAAGGTCCTTACGGAGGATGTTTCGAATATTTCGACCAACCGCCCTCCTGGAGTTTCTCAACAGAGTAGTGCTCTCATCTCTCTCCACTCCTGTCTGAGTGCAGTGAGCCAATCACAGCGCTCCCTCCTCTCCTGTCTGAGTGCAGTGAGCCAATCACAGTGTTCCTCCATCTCCTGCCTGTGTGCTGTGAGCCAATCACAGTGCTCCCTCCTCTCCTGTCTGTGTGCTGGGAGCTAATCACAGTGTTCCTCCATCTCCTGCCTGTGTACTAGAGCAAATCAGTGTGTGGGGGCTAACTGACAGACTGAGTTTCTGCAGACAGTTATGAAAACCAGTGTCCTTCCTACACAGTAATCAGAGCTATGCCCTTTAAAGGAGTGCTAACCAAGGCTGTAAAATGATCTTATCATCTGGCTCTTCTTTTGTGCTTTTGGTTCTGTGTGTGTTTTTTCAGGATACGTAGATGTTTCTATTAAAACTGTTTCAGCTAATCACTTCTAGGGCTGTTGGTCACACGGTCTTTCGGTTGAGTGAGTCTGACCTACAGCACAGGAAATGATTAGGCATAGGAGTCTTATTTCCACCTGTAAAATGCTCTCCTTTGACTAATACACAGTCACGCCTGTCTCAAAAAGCAACCAGGTTCATTGGCTATTGTTCTTTGTTCTATTGTTATTGTTTTTCAATAATGCAAATTTCAGTTTTATTTGTACAGGTACACAAGAATCGTTCTAAAATCAAGAAAGGCATTCAAACCTTGCGGCAACTTCTGAGCTGCTGTAAGTGCCTTTACCTCCTAACACCAGACAGACCATGTGTTCGGTAACATGTTTCTACTTTACTGTATAGGGCCTTTACTAAGTTTAGAACAGAAGGTAGGAAGCACTTTTTTTTTATAAATGCATGGAATAGCCTACCAGGTGAAGTAGTAGGATCTAAAACACTGGGAGCATTTTAAAAGACTAGATTTTGTGCTTTTAAATGAGTTCCCCCCCAGTAAGGGAGAATGGAGTGCTAACAAGGGATGAGCCTTGATGGGCCGAATGACCTTTTCTCGTGCCCAAACTATTTTTCACATCTAGCATTGTAATTCAGTGCTGTGGAGTTCTAGTGAATGCTGCATAAAAATGCCAGAATCGCGTGCTTCCCCCTCAGACACAACTTCTTACAGGACATCCCTTCAGGGCAGTGTCTTGGGACTGTGCCCCAAAAATAGTCTGGAAAACTAGGGCACTACTTCAAGCAGGAGGGGGGAACTAGTTTGAACTGAAGGGCTTTTAACGCATGGTGACAAAACTGAAATATCAGTTATACTATGTAGTCTCGGTTATACTAGGTTTTTACAATGTCATGTTTTTAATATGCTTTACCTTACAGACCTGTCATTCCTAATGCTTACCGATGCTTTACCATGCTTTCACTGTGCGTTATCACACTTTGTTATGCATTTACTATGGAAAACCTGTATAAGGGTTAACCCCACTCAGGCCCCCTGTTTATATATTGGTATCCCTAGTAACTGTTTTTACAATAGGCAAATGATTTTAATAAGCAAGTCAGTGGCAACTCCAATGTAATCTAATTATGACTGGGATACTGTTTCTTCATTTTGCCTCAGTAGTGACTGAATGCTGTTCATGTCTTCACCAATTCAAAAACCCATTGAGGTAAAATGGGACACAAAATGTCTCCCCGAGGCACCACAAACCATCACTGTAGTTGAATACTGAAAGTTGAATTTTCCATTTTTAGTTGTAATGTTGATATTGGCCTAGGAAGCCTGTGGTGGAGCGTGAGACGGTAATCAAAGCTGACTAGATTGGCAGCCTGTACCACAGAGTGTGGAGGTCGCTGACCTAGACTGGCTGGCTGGGGAATTGGGAGCTCTGGCCTCGGCTAGCAGTCAGTCTCAATTAGAGACACTTCTATATGCCTGGAGTGGTGAAATATAGACACTTAAAGGGAAGGTCAAGCACCAAGGTCCAGGCTCCTTTCAGACAGCCTGTTATTGATCTGACAAAGACGCTGGCTTTTAAATGTTTTATAATGCTGTTCAGCTGAATAACTGTGTCCATCAGTACTTATAGCCTGATCAGAAAGAAAGAAAAAAGATGAAAAGAATGAGACAGAATAAAATAAGTTTACTATGATGCAGTAATATGGCTAGTTTCATATCAAAATCCCAGCATTCAATTCAAAGGTATCCAAGAATAGTAACATTATCGATTTTGTGGAATGTGGAATAAAATATGTGTTTAATATAAAAATGACTCTTTTGTGTAGTCTTTGAAAGCAGTTGAAACTAATGAGTTGAGTTACCCTATATTTTTTTTTTTTTTGTAAAATATTGGAACTGTCTGGGATGTCTTACAAAATGAGGACATAATACAAGGAGCAGTAGTTAACCCTGCACTGCTTCAGACAGGCTTCTAATGTGATATTTATTTGTGTTTTGTCTTACTGTATCATCCCCATTCATGTGTTTCTGTCTCCTAAGGAAAAAGGGGCGTAAAGCAGTAAAATAATATGTTTTAAAAAGTGTTACCTAAACACAGCATTTGTCAATGCAGGGTAACATTGTAAATGAAGGCAGCGTGTGTAAAAGGTATGATAGCTGGTTTATACTTAAGGAACGGCCGACAATCAAGTATCACCCAGCCTGTGTGAAGCAAATTCTATACCGTATTTAAAAATACTATATAAATACTATTTTAGTGGGGTCAGAAAGCTTCACCATTTCCATTGTGCATTTGGACCCCACATGAAAAGCACCAAAACATCTCAAACTAGGATTGCTATGCGAGTCAAAGAAGGGCCTCTCAGAGCTTTGTTTTGTGGTTTTAAAAAATGCCCTTAATGGAATTTGCAGCAGTAGTACAACCAGAGCACGGTGCCAGAAGCAAAGATGCTAAATTAGTGCCAGGATGGATTTCTCAACATAAAAGATTGCCTTTTTCTTTTAAAAAGGCTTTTTGTGTTCCATGGCCAGCTTTATATCTTGGCAGTGAGTGAGAGAGAGAGAGAGAGCAAAGCAAGCTCGCATTTCACAGCATCCCTGCTTCCCAGCGCTCTCTGCCAGCCTGCTATTGTTGTGCGGGGATGGCGCGCATTGTTTTGGTGCCCGCTAATTCGGTTGATCCCCTGCCCTGCTCCTGAACTCAGAGAATCTCTTCCAGCCAGGCGCATTCCTTTGCACGCGATGCCGCTGTGCCTGCCCTAGTTACGGCTGACCTCGGTACTCCAGCTCCGAAAGCCACCCCCATGGGAATAAAAATATTTAAGTGCTCTGTGGTTCATAGTTCGCTGTACAGTAGAGTCTTGCTAATCCGAACACTGTTTCTCCAAACCTGACCTATAATCCAAACCACGCTTTCAGTATGAAATGCAAACTGGTAGCAAAGACTTCAACTACAGAGTCCTATGTGTGTAAAACATGTATTACTGATTCTGTTATGTAAATGTAAGTTTCAGAAACAAAGACTACACATTTTGGGTGTGATGCAGTTAATGATCGGTACCCGCACAAATCAGTATTCTGAACCGGGTCCCCATTAGTTTGGATTAGAGTCTACTGTAGTCCTTATTCAACAGAGCAAGTCAAACCTTACATGCCACATGAACACCCTTTTCATATCAGTGGGTTCGATAGTTGGATCTTCAAAGATTATTTCGAGCTGCAGCCTGATCAGACTGAAAACAATACCTCTGTAAAATAGAAACAAATAATTATTTGTAACTAGACTGTAACAAAATTGCTAGTAACTAGTTACAATTTTGTTCAAGTAACTTGTTACTGTAACAGATTATTTTTCTAAAAGTAACTCCAACCCAACACTGGTGTTTATTCAGTAGTAGCTGTACAGCAATTTTAAAGTTACATTTAAACCCACTAAGATAAGAAAGCCATTTTATAAAAGTCGTTTTAGTCTTGAAAACTGTAACGGTCCCTGGCCTCCCTGACCAATGAAGGCAGAGCATTCCATAATTTAGGAGCTCTACAAGAAAAAGCCCTACCTCCTGTGTTGCTCCTGTTGACCCTGGGAATAACCAGCAGCTCGCATCCTGTGATCTCAGAGTGCGGTTTGGAAGGTACAGGGTCAGTAACTCCTGCAAATAACTAGGTGCTAATCCATTCAGGGCCTTGTAAGTTAACAGCAAAATCTTAAAATCAATTCTATACTGCACAGGGGCCAATGTAAACAGGGCAAAACAGGGTAATATGTTCACTTTTCCTGGTTTTAGAGTTCTAGTGGTGGTATTCTGAACAAGCTGCAAGCGGGTTACCACATGTTTTGGGATGCCAGAAAAAAGTGCATTACAATAATCAATTCTAGATGAAACAATGGCATGCATTAGTCTCTCAGCATCAGATATGGAAATAACTGGTCTAAGTTTGGCTATATTTCTCAAATGGTAAAAGATACTTTAGTAACTTCCCTAATATGAGTCTCAAATGATAGATCAGGATCAAAGATGACCCCCAAACTTCATTTCTAGTTTTAGTTTTGATGAGAGACTGCAAGGGTTGAGCTCATGTAATCCCACATTTCCTTTTAGTTGGTTCTGTGAGCCCACTAGCATAACTTCTGTTTTGTCTGAATTCAATATTAGAAAATTCTGTGACATCCAATGCTTGATGTCTGTAAGGCAAGTGGCTAATAACACTTAGGCAGAAGGAATTCCTGGTTTTAGGGATAAATCTAGCTGGGTATCATCAACATTGCAATGGAAGTTGACTCGGTGTCTTTGGATAATGTCATCTAACGGTAGCATATATAATGAAAACAACAAGGGACCAAGAATGGAGCCCTGTGGAACACCAGAGACAACTTCCGATAATGCTGATTTTACCTCCCCAATAGAGACAAACTGAAACCTGTCAGAAAGATAAGATTTGAACCAGGTCAGGACAAGGCCAGAAAGTCCTACTGTGATTATTTAGTCGGATGGAATGGTCTACAGTATCAAAGGCAGCACTTAATACTGAAGAATTAATACTGATGGAAAGCCCGAGCCAGAGTTTATCAGCAGATCATTCACAACTCTGACAATGGCTGTCTCGGTGCTATGTGCAGCTAAAACCAGACTGAAACTTCTCAAATATACCATTAAGAGTTAGACATTTTGTAATTGAATTGCAACAACTCTCTCTAGAATCTCATCTAAGAATGGTAGGTTGGAGGCCTATAGTTATTGAGGACTTTAGGGTCCAAATTGTGTTTCTTAAGCATAGGCTTTACCACAGCTACCTTAAGTGCTGAGGGAACTATACCGGAGGAGAGTGAACCATTTATCATTTTTAAAATGTGGGTATTAATAACACCATGAACATCTTTTAATAGTTTTGTAGGAATAGGATCAAGAGAGCATGCAGTAGCTCTCATATGTCGAATTAGCACTGTCAATTCCCGTAAGGTAATCAAAGAAAAAACTCCCATAGTAGCCTTAATAGGTGTAGTTGGTAAAATTGTCCTCCTTAATAGAAGGTGTCTGTGGAATCTCAGTTCTGATGTCTAATATTTTATTTTTAAAGAAATGTAAGAAGTCATTGCAGTTGTGAGAGGAGCCAATGTCAAGGGTAGGACTATTAGGGGAAGAATTAATTAATTTATCTAGGGTAGCAAAAAGAAATCTAGGATTATTTATATTTGTTTCAATTAAATTAGAATAATATGATGATCTAGCCAACGCCAAAGCCTTCCTATATTTAACCAGGTGGCCCTTCCATGTGATGTAATGAACGTGCAGTTTAGATTCCCGTCATCTCCATTCTAGTTTACGACCCACATATTTCATCTTACGAGTCGTATCATTGAATGACGGTGAGCTTTTTTAAAAGACACTCTCCGAGTTTTGATTGGCTACAGTATCTAAGATACCAGTCCAGGTAGTGTTGTAGGTATGAACCAGCTCATCTACTGATGAGGACTCAGAGAGTGACAATGAGCTCAAGACATCAGAAAGCTTAACAGCAGTTGAAGAATTAATTACCCGGATTTTAATGTACGATCCACAGTCTTTTTAGATACTGGCAGATTCACCTCAAAAAGAGTGGCAATATGATCAGAAATAGTAAGATCTGGGGTTATGACGTTCTTAACTGCTAAACCACAAGATCTAAAGTATGGCCACGATTATCGTAGGACCTTTGACATGCAGGATATAATGTAAGGAATCCAGTAGCCTCAAAAATTCCAAGGAGTTAGAATCAGACTCAATGTCAACATGAAGGTTAAAATCACCCAATAAAAGAATCCTATTGTATTTGGCTGTCACTATGGATAGCAGATCCCCAAATTCAGTCAGAAATAGTGGGTTTGACTTAGGTGGTCAATAAATAATTACAATATGAACAGGTAATGGACTGTTTAACGTCTAGGTTAAAATTAAACTAGGTTATTAAACTAAAAGATTAATAACCTTCAACAATTTCCTGTTTGATTCCAAGTTCGCTACGGAAAACAGTAGCAAGTCCACCTCCCTGCCCAGTAGAGCGAGCTTTCTGGAAGAAAGAATAGTTAGGTGGAGAAGCCTCAATCAGGGAAACATTGGCATTCGGTCCAAGCCAAGTTTCAGTTAAAGAGAGAATATCAATGTGAATGTGAATAAAATCACTAATTAACGGAGCCCTATTAGACAGAGACCTGACATTAAATAAGTCTATGCGTAAATTGATCCAGTCCAGAGCATGGGATTGAGCAGGGGTAATAGGAATTTGATGAAGGTTACTGTAGCACACACCTCTGTGTTTACTCAGCGGGTAGTGGGAATGACAGGATACTTTAACCTGAATTTGACATGCCTCTTTAGATTCCCTCCCTGCCCATTTCCTAGTTTACAATTAGAGCAAATCAATACATTAAAACTGCATTTGTTTTCTGTATCAGTAACTTGAATTCTAGATGCAGACAATCTGCTGTATAATTGACAGTAAAAGACCACAATGCACCACATGATGTATTTTATTTGAATGTAATATGTAGTCGACCCTGATATTAAAGTGACAAAGCCATCTGGAATGTCTTTGCATCAGTTAGTTTATATCAGGAGGCTGGTCTCAGATGGAAATGTAAAATGAACTATACTGTATAAGATTCTGAAGACTTCAATCAAGTTCCCCTAATTCTATATATATATATATATATATATTAGGAATCTAGGAACAAATTGTACATACATAAACATATTGTATTTTATTTGAAAGCAAATTACTAGGCAGCCATTCTTTAATTGGTTGCCAACAGAACAACAGTCCCTTGCCTGAAGTTTGGGAACAAGGTCTATTAGAAGCTCCATTTGATTCATATAAAAGCACTGCTGGGCTGGCTCTCAGCACTTTGATAGCATTTCTGTCTCAACGCCCTAAACTTGTTCCATTCTGGTTTAGCACTGAAACCAACTCATAGTGTTGTTTTAATGCTTAGTTATTCAGGGAAACACCACTGACACAAAAAGCTCTGCAATGAGTTTTTTTTTTCACTGTGGGTCAATTTTAACATTTTATTTTATAGTTAACAACACAACCTCATTGTAACTATAATTATATTATATTATATTATATTATATTATATTATATTATATTACAGAGTGTACTAATACAGTATATTAGTGTGTCATTCATTTTCACTATTTAGCAATGTCCATTTCATATTTTATTTTATTTATTTATTTTAATTTGGCGTACCCAGTTATTTTACCCCTTATTTTCCACCCATTTTAGAATGTTTAATAATGTTTGCTCACAAGAGCATTTCCCCTCAAAGCTCACGAGAGATGAAGGTTCAGTGGGCGTCCTCCAATCCCACTGCAAAATCACCTCTTCAACACCCAGGAACTCAAGAGGCAATGTCAGCGAGCTACCGGCCTCTGGAGGACATAGGCCGGTTTTGTAGGCCTGGCGGTTGGGTCCGCTGTAGCGATGAGGAGAAACTGCCTGATGGTTTTGCCTCCCTGACCCGCAGGTGTCCCAGAGCCAATGCTCCCTCCAAGAATCCCCAGCTCTAATTTAGAATTTGCAGCCGTGGCGGGGATGTGTGTTACTGACCTGTAGAAAACACAGGATATAAAGGACGTCACGACCAGGGAACGATGTGACAGTCCAATGTCAGTAGCAAGTACCATTTAAATTGTAACAGCAAACTAGGGTGAGAGCTCCAGCTATTTAGTTTGAATGTGACAGCAAGACCATTGCATAAAAGTTAAACTGTAGAGAAGCCTCTACCTCTCTAATTATACTAAATATAGTTCAAGCACTGCTGTTAAAAGCATCCAGGTTTTTAATATCATTCATTTCGATGGGCATGCTCTTTAGGAGGACTTTAATAAGCAGCTGCAGTTCTATTGTTATTTCCTAGCCTTCTCTCCTGGTCTGTCACTGCATTTAACTAGCGTGCAGCAGCAGGGCAGTTTATGCATGTCGGAGGTTACACAGTAAACGTGTAAGCTGACTGTAGTTAACTAAATCATCTATACATCTGACCTGTTGTGAAACTTTCATTCGTTGTATACAGTAGGTCTCCTGTCCAGTTTAGAGCATGTATTTTGATTTTAAATACATGATATCTGGTACTACGCTAGGTTAAAGAAGTCTCTTGTTTGCAAGCCATGGTGGCAACTAGAAGGGCAGCTCCTGAAATATTTCCTTATCGAATTGTGAATTGCTATTGAATATCAGAAGACTGTACAGCCTCCAGAAACACATAGGAATATTCCTAGTGGATTAGCAGTTCCAAGTCATGTCACAGGGCTGGATATTCTGAATTCCATAAACAGCACTGATCAGAAATCTCAAACTCATGTAACCTCGCTGAATACTGATCTCCCGATTATGCTGGGTCACTGCACTACAATGGTCCTCTTTATTTAAAACTGCTGTGACTAAAGCAGAAACATGTCATTAACTTGGGCTCTACCGAATCACTGTGAGTCGCTGAACTGCGATAAGCACCATGATACAGGACTCACTCACAATGCAGCTTCTTGTACTGTAGTCCACCAAATGTTTCTCAAAGAGCTCGTAGCTTCAGATATCGTTGCAATAGTTTCAGATTGCTCTTACTGTCGGATGATGTTTGCCTCACCCTCAGTGGTTATATAGCTCTATTACTGCGTTATTGATCATTTCTGTCTAAGTCTGTCTTTACCTGTCTTTGTGATTGTCTGGAGAATCAGGCGTTCTCATTCCATTCTAATTAGGTGGACAATTAATTGAATTCAGTTTCTTTTGGTGATACTTTCTAATAGGATCAGTTGAATATAAATATAAAATACCCTAGCTGTCTGGACCACAGAGGTCTCTTCCATACATTTCAGATGAAAACTGAAGGTAAAGAAATGACCTCTGACAGTAAAATAAAAAACAACTTATAACATAGGTATCTGGAAAATGACATTCTGTATTTGTGTTGTGACATTACAGTATAGTGTAGTGGTGAATGCTGAATTCTAATAGTATGGGAAATATTGTATTCCATTTTTTAAATCAAGGCATGTCAAATTAAGTTTTACATTAAATCCTAAATGCTATGAAATGAACCCATGGTGATTAAAAGTTCCCAACAGAAGGTAGGAAGCACTTTGTTTGATATAAATGTATAGAATACCCTAGCAGGTGAAGTAATAATATCTCAAACACTATGAACAGTCAGAAGGCGATTTAAAGAGGTGCCTGTCTGTCTGTCTTTACAGACGTGTGGAAGCCACACTTACATCGATTGAAATATTGACAGCACAGAGGAGAGGATTCATGCAGCAGTTAAGTCTTAGCCAGTGTCTGCCTGAACCCAACACGCTTGAGCAGATCTTTGAGCACCACCCCTTCAGGGTGACATACTGGGATTCAGAGAGCCCTGACTCCTGATAAAAAGTAGGAGCCTGTTCTCCTCACTACTGATTTATGTCTGGCACACAGCTGTAGTAAATTCCCTGTTTAATAATGCAATGGTAGCTCATTACCGTTGGAGTGTTGATTCCTCACTGCACGTACCTCAGTCTCTCAGTAAGTCCGAGCCACGCAAAGTAAGTTTCTGTATAAGACAGGAGGCAAAGAGCACAGCTGTCTACCTGAGAGTCTCTGGAGATCATTAATGGGGAGCGTGCAGGAGCAATATTAAGTGCTTGTTTGTCTGCACGCTGTATACAGGACTCAACAGAAAGGCAATTGCACTGAAACATTAGATCCACAGTTCGCTTATAAAGTAAAATAAGAGGAGCATTTGATAGGAGTGATTAGGTCATCTAGAGCAGGGGTTCCAGTGCTTTCTTGGTTTGCGGCCCCACATGGCCTTAGGCATTTTAAGTGAGAACAACCACCCAATCAACACATAGAAATATGAAACTATTGTATTGCAAACAGCTAATTTATGTAATTAAAGTAATTGTAGCTAACAAAATAGTTCCATACATTTTCTCCACCATGCACATCCATTCATTATATATTTTTAAATAAAACACATGTTACAGTAAGCATGAATTTTCATTTTACAACATGATATCTGATACTGCACGAGGTTAAAGAAATCTCTGCTTCCTGTTTTTAGACTGACTTGCAATTCCTGGGTCATTTTACCTGGAGGGTGAAACTGTCCCCACCCCTTCTTTTCTGTCAATAACCAATCAGCTGCTTCCCTACTGACTGACATGCTTTCAGCCAGTAACATGTTTTGACCCAAAAGACACTACTGGGATGAAATGGCCAAGAAAGTAAAGCAGTAACAGACTTCCTGGAAGGCAAGACAAGGAAACTGAGAACTTAATACCAGAGGTCAGTTTTAAGTGAAAATGAAAATGCATGTTTGCTGAAACATGTTTTTCTTTCAAAACTGCACATTTGAGACCTATGTAGCAAATTCATTTACAAAATGGAAAGATGTATGCAATTATTTTGCTACAGTTACATTAGAGGAAAACAAGCTATCAAGAACTTTAAAGTCCTGTAATTATGATGATGTTTTTAATTATAGAATTTTGGGATGATGTAATAGAAATGAGAATAAAGTTATTGAAACTGTTAGGGACTGTTGCTGAATATCAAAAGATGTATTTAATGAAAACAGGAAAAACACAACAAATGCAGCACAGATTGGACCGTTTTGATAAATAGGAGCCAGCGTTTTGTTCTTTTCCTGGTCTTTCTGTTCTTCCTTTTCAACTTCTTTGCCTGCTGGCTTCTCTAATTCCTCTTCTGAAGTCAGTATTATATAGAAACTGCAAAACTTAAAAACTCTCAGTCAATGACAGGCAAAACACACTAATTAATGCAGTGACTGACGTCTGTCTGCTTGGTTTCTTCCAGGTTTTACCTTATTATTTGTTTATTTAGCAGACACCTTTATCCAAGGCGACTTACAGAGACTAGGGTGTGTGAACTATGCATCAGCTGCAGAGTCACTTACAATTACGTCTCACCTGAAAGACGGAGCACAAGGAGGTTAAGTGACTTGCTCAGGGTCACACAAGGAGTGAGTGGCTGAGGTGGGATTTGAACCGGGGACTTCCTGGTTACAAGCCCTTGCATAGAAATCAAACTCATGAGTGAAATAAAAACAGCAGTCAATGAAAGTTTGTGGAGTATTCTGTTCATATAATAAGTACAATGTTTGAACCTAAATACTTCCTTAGATCAAGTGCCCCATCTGCTTCGAATGCTGCGTATCTTCTTCATATTCGCTGGTCCTGAGGGATGCTGCTTTTTAGCAGATCTCATTTTAGAATCTTGTATTCAGCCGAGTCACTCTGTTGCAGATCATGCTGCGCTGCTAAGCAGATGCGCCATTCCATGCTAGGAATTCTCCAAATTCAGTGTTTAAATATACTTTCTTTTCCATACAGTGTATTAGTTATATGAACAGAATACTCCATGAACGCTGATAGAGTCGTGTGGTTAGTTCACTCATGAGGATAACTGTAAACAACCCAAATGAGAGAGCAGGAGTGATTCGCCCCTCCTCATTTGTGGAATAGTACTCCATGAGCAATCGTGGTGTAACCAAGGATATTTCTGGCAAAAAAAGTTTTCACCTAACTGAATTAGAAGAATGACTGTCCTTAGATCAAGCTCTGCATCTACTAGGCAACATGCTTAATTTGAAACAGTGCGTGTTGCCCGGGCATCCTGTCGTTGGATTTGAATCAATACAAGATTCCAAAATGTGCCTCGCTCAGAAAAGACTAGGGCTAATGTGGGTGCTGAGTTCCACCTGTGACATGAGCAGCTATATTCAGAGTCTTCCTTCTGTTCAGTCTCGCTACTATAGTTCAATGATATGTAGATGACAATGTGTGTGCGTGAATTAGCTATGCATGACTGTGAGTGTGTGAGTGAGTGAATTCACAGCAGAGGAATGTGGAGCTGGGCAAGGGGATGAAGGCCTCTATTCAGCCCCAGTCTCCCAGTGTGTCTTTGTGCCTGGCAGGCTGCCTCGGCTGTGGAAGAGTCAGCACACTCTGTCCCTGGCGGCTTCTCTGTTGTTGTGGAAGCTCTTGGCAGAGACGGTCCCCATATAAAAGTTTATTATGGTACTAAGAGATGAAAAATCCCTTCAAATCTCATCATTTATACAATAATTTCTACAGCAAATTTAAAACAAAACTCTCCTTTATCTGAATGTCATGTCTTAAAATGTACCCCAATAATTCCTTAAAATAGCACTAACCAAGGACTCTTAGCTTAGCAATATTCTTACAAATCAGAGTTTTTTTCTTCTTGTTTTTCACATTCATTCTGCCACCACACTGCAAACTTGATTTAAGTAACCAAAATAGGCTTAAAAAAAAATCCTTGAAAACAAACACAAAAGCGTTCCTTTATAAAAGCTTACTACGTTACATTTGCACTGCAATGTGGCAGTTTTCTCATGGTTATACTCAGGGTTAACGATATATTTTAGGATGCGACGGCAAAACGGCAAAACCCTAAAGCTCTTAATAACAGCAGTGTCGTCGCTCCTGATGCAGCTACCAACGCCAGCAATAAACCCTGATCCGCAAGCAAATGAAAACTTGAAGCATATACGGAGCTGCTGGAAATCCAGGGCGGTACATTAATAAGGTCTAGAAACCAAAATGCTATCCCTCTTCCTCATTATATGATCCGTACCTTTTTCTTTACAAATGAACCCCTGCTTATTCTCTGTGTTTACAATGCTTACCTCTGCTTTATTCATATCACCATGCTGTATTACTCCTTGCTGTGCTTTTATTGTGGTACACTTCTGTAAGGGCTGTTATATCAAAGTCCGGGAGAGCTGTGAGAATGGTAGTTCAGCTATCCAGAGGGGAACGATGCTATTTAAAAGGCTGGCAAGTGCTTCTTTTAAAAGGTTTAAAGAGCTGTGAAATTGACAAGCCACTGAACCACAGTAAGTAGGTCAGGCAGAGTTGGCTAGCCTGGCACTGAGCCACTTGGGTGGAGGATGAGGAGGAGGGGTAGATAGAGTGCCCGGGCAGTGAGAGCTTCTAAGGGGGGCTGAGACCCAGTCGAAAGGTAGCACAGACTGCAACTGGGAGCACAGCAATCAGACTGTAAAACTGCATAGCGTATTCTACCTATTGGGACAGTGTCCTCTTCTGGCTGTCTGCTCTCTGCTGTCTCCGTCTAGAATCGTCCCATAGCTATAAAATTAGACGTTTCAACTGAGATTTCTTTGTCAATGACTCTTGTGTTATAATATATGATATCTATGTATCTGCATGGCTAGCTGGCTGGCTGGCTGCCTGCCTGTGCCTATCAATTTCAGTCAGTGTCAGTTTTTGTCAAGGAGAGAGTGGAAAGAGGTTTAAATTGTTGCAGGGAGTGAGTGAGTGAGTGAGTGAGTGAGTGAGTGAGTGAGTGAGTGAGTGAGTGAGTGAGTGAGTGAGTGGAGTGGTGGCCGCATGAAATATTAACAGGCTTTCCTCTGGTCTGTGTGTATCCCTGGAAGATTGCTTTTCTTGTCTATCTGTGTCCGTGGGCGTCTGTGTGTCGGTGTGTGTTTGTGTTGGTGTGTGTGTTTATGTGCGTGTGTCCGTGTGTGTGTGTCCTGTTGCGTGACAGTGCCTTGTGCTCGCTGCTGCGTGTGTAATGCTCTCAAGATGGAATATTAACAGCTGTGTGGCTGCTCTCTCTCTCTCTCTCTCTCTCTCTCTCTCTCTCTCTCTCTCTCTCTCTCTCTCTCTCTCTCTCTCTCTTGTCTGCTAATGACCCCAGTGTCTCAGCTCCCAGCCTGGCTGACTGATCTCCCCTGACAGGGCAGCTGAGGCGGAAACCTCCCTCCTTACCTTCCACCCTCCCTGGCTGCTCCCTCCCTCCCTGACTTTTTAACATTAACAAAAATAATATTAACAAAATAAATACACACACACACACACAAAATAAATACACACACACACATACAAACACACACACGCACACAAAGAAATGCCAGAGTAAATTCCTACTAGCGGTAAAGACCAAGAGTCTTAAAAAAACCAACATGTTATTTCCTGTAGATACTTTGTGTGGTCAGCTAAATCCGAGGAGAAGCATTGACCCTGCCTGGTCCTGCTGCTTAGTGTATCTATCTGAGATGCAAGCAGATCACTCAATCCAAGAAGCAGCCCTGACCTGCTGAGCTTCGTGAGATTGCACCGCTCCCAGTCCAAGGTGACGTGATCACATTTCAACAGGCTGGCACACAAAGAGGCTGGCACAGACAGCGCCTTTGAGGAACCGGTTTTGAATTTTGTGGCAGTGTGAAATCTCAGTTATAATGACTTTCATTTTAATAACGAGAGTCTCGATAAAGGACAGCGCTTCAGTTTTCTAATGAGCTGCAGAACCAAGCCAGTGCTATCATTAAATCTTCAGTGAGATGGAGAGACAACTAATGGCGTTTCTCCAGTCTTCTTTCCTGTGGTGTTTCGACACATTCTACAGCTATGGCTGAAAGTTTAGCATCACCTAGAATTTTAGGATCGAGACATAATTTATTTTATTTAACATCATGTAATCAAAGAAACTACAAAATTATATCACAAAAAAGTCTACCGGAAGCCATAATACTAGTATAGTAGTACTTCATGTTCGATATGTCACATTTTTCAATTGTCAGTTTTTGTTAAGTATACGGAAAACTACAAAGCAGAATGCAATTCAATATGTTAACGCAACATTATTTAGCAGGTTTCATTTGACTATTAAATGAGTTAATTCATAGGGTAATGCAAAGCCTTCCATAGCTGTACATATGTATCCAATATTCAGCTTGATTCAGCTTGATGAATTCACCAGAACCCTGAGATGGAGGAATTTCAAAATGGGCCAACATTTTCAGTGCTTGGGATTTTTGAAATAAAAATGACAGCAGATTAAAAAAAACATGCAGAGAATTCAAAGACACATATTTGGGGAAGCCATCGTTTGTTGTCACATCTCTAAACATGTTTTTATTTCATACATTGTGCTTGTTATAGCAGAAGAGTGTTTATTTCATTCATGAGGATAGCTGTGATCAAACCCTTTGGGGGTCGCTGCTTATACAACTGGCCTCGCTTTATGCTGGATATGATTTAAAAAATATTTTTGGTAGCGCTTAACATATTTGTTAGCGTGAATAGGGTATTTGTAGCTTTGCACACCAGTCTTTGGGTGTCTTTTTTGTTTTACAGTGCTCTATAAATGTTTCTGCAGTGTCCTATAGTGTTTTAGGATAGTGCCACAGTATTTTATATGGATGAACAGCCAAGTAAATGACTTCTTTTCAAATAAAAATACACACCTGTTGAAATGTCTTGTAGTTCTCCAGTGCTTAAACTACAGACTAGAAGTTACAGTAGGCACGTGTGGAAGCCATTTGAAAAGAAATGACAGCAGGCATAAAACTGAAAACCAACTTGTAAGCCAAGTTGGAATTCAACTTTACCTGAATGATAATGATTAATATACCCAGTAAAATGTTTCAATAATGCTACTTGGAAGCTGCATAACACAATGTGCATAATCCTTCTCTTTAGAAACCGACACAACATAGTATTTATATCACACATTGTCAAATGTGTTGTCATAATATTTCTTATAATGCTGAGAAAATTATATCTTTTAACAGATCTCAATACTCAATAAATTACAGTAAAAGTGTTAATGGCTAAGAGTTACAAACATGCAATTTTCAGTGACAGTACCTTCGGTTTGTAACAAATGCTATGATGCCGTCTTATGAATACTTGATGTTATGCCAGTGTTATGTCGTCTTTAAGAAGGCGTTAAAAACCTACATCAGAGATCTCAAGTTGTGAAAGTTGTTATGTGTGAATGATGTAAATCCTAATATGTGACGTCTTACATCATGACGACAGTTGACTCAAATTGTCTGAAGACTGCACTGCGCATCAGGGTTGTATCATGTGTGGGATTCCACAGGAGTGTTGCATTGGCTCTGGCACTCCCGCAGGTTGGGGAGGCAAAATAGTCAGGATCCAGTATCTCCACGCTCAGCGATCGATAAGCTGAGCCACGTGTGATATTGAGATGGAATGCCCAATTCTGCTGCACAGCTTGAGTTCACATGTTATCTAGCTTCTTGTACTTCGCTGGTTCCTGGATCTCAATGGTCAATTAAGCCTGCCTGGAAATTGCCAGAAACACGTGACCAATAAGTCCCGTGTTTTCAATTAAAAGAGGATTTTAGGATATATCAGCGCTGTCTTAGTCCCCCTCAACCTAACCTACCAATCTATCTATCTGTCAACCAAATTTTTGGAAAGTAAATCTACATATAAATAAAAAAATTCTGTGTTTGGAGAGAGTTGGGATGCTACAGCCAGCTAAGTGCAGTCTCTAGTTTCTTTCCTGGTTCTCTTTAGTCCTGCTTCTCTCTGGCTCTCCTTGTCCAATCTTTCTCTCAGTCCAGCAGCAGCTTGTCTTTGCTGCCCAGTTACTTATCCCCGTGTCCAGGGCGCGGCCCTGGGGCATCAGCCACCAATCCCAAGAAGACACGGCTTCCCGCTTTCGATCCCTTGATGGTTGCAACATCTCGTCCCTTGGTTTGAGACAACAATGTTGCAACCAGGTCCCTCTCGCTGCAAGCCGAACTGGTGGCGATTCTCCCGACTCTGACGTCCCTGAACACCTGCTGCCATTAAACTGCTGAACCTGGTACACAGAACCTTGCTGAACGCGGTTACAGCAGACCCAGGGTCGTTACACAATGCTAGCTCTAGCTTTGTTTGCATGGTTGTGTGCAATATTATCCAAGATGTTTCTTCTAGTTACAAATGCTGCTTCTTTGGGATTTTATTTATATTTAGAATATCATTGACATCAGGCAGGTGACATAAATAAAAAAAAAAAAATGTTATGCAATTAACCATTTTCTAAAGTTTAGTTACATGCTAATATAAGTCAAGAGATATGCCATGCATGTGTGTATCTATCATTAGACTGCCAGTTGAGCTCATATTTCATATGTATGTTGAGTATGTTTTTGCTCCAGCAAAAAAGACATACAAAGACAGGTATATAGCATTACCGATATTATTCTATAAGCTATCCACACTACTAAATAACATGCATTTAAACCACATGCCATTCTTAATCACTTTTTCAATTTGTGATGATTGCGTTATGTATTAGTTGTTTTTTTACTGGAGCAGGAAATTAGCAAGTTTCAAAAACACACTCAGCATACATCTGAAACATGAGCTCAAATGGCTAATGAGATAGATACACACAGGCATGGCATATCTATTGACTGTTTATTAACATGTAACTAAACTTCAGCAAATGGTTAATTGCATATCAATTAAATACGTATTTATGCTACTCAAAAATGAAGCATTGCCATATTTGTCTTGACCTATTTAAGAGTGTTGTTTGTTCATGCCTCCAGTCTTTGTTTGTGAGCTGCAGCAGGGCAGTCCTACAGAGTTTACATATGGCAGGTGCATATGGCTTCAGGTGGCTGTTTTAGTTCACAGAGTGACACAGTGACCAGAAAGCTTGTGTGCTGTGCCTGGTAATGTAAACAAACCGGCAGGGCCAGTGCCAAGGGGTGAGGGGCTTTAGTGGGCGTACCCCACCCCCACCCAGTTTAGAAGGCTTAACTGTGCAAGGAGGTAGTAAAGAGTTTATTTGACTTTGTGAGTCTGTGTTAATATTCTTTGACCAGACTTCAGGAGCTGCTCTTCAGTTCTGGTTGCTTGCCATAGGCATATGTATGAGCTTAGTCACCCAAAGTGTCTTTCTAGAGCAAGGAGCCAGCACCAGGTGATGCACAGCTGCTTTGGATCGTGTGTCTTTTAGATTTGCTGACAATGCACTGCTATGCACTAGGTGGTGCTGGCGCTGACTAATGTAAAGACACGGTGGCTGATCAAGCCTGCATTACAGATATCTATGGCAGACAGCTAGAGCTGAAGAGCAGCTCCTGAACTCAGAGTCAGCCATAACACAGACTTAGCAAAAATTCAAAAACACAATGAACAAGAACCACTCCAACATGGCAACCATCTTATAGGAAAATGTGAGATGTAAGAAATGACGGCAATGCATATTAGGTAGAGTATGCACTTTAAGAATTTCAAATAATCACACTGATGCCAGCTAAGTGTTACAGAACCCCTGCAAAGTTTACAAGAAGCGATTACGTTACCTTGGCTGTGTCTTATGTTGGCCATATCCCAGTGTTATATATTTTTGAACATATTGCCGACTCTTGTTAAAAAAATGTATCACACATCATGGTCATAAATCAACTAGGCGGTATATTTCTCAACATTTACTCAGGAGTGTTCACCTGGAGAAAGAGAATTTCTCCTGCAGTGTAAGGATCGCAGTGTACCCAGATCTCACCCCACCCGCAACAATGCTGGTTTTCTGCTCCCACGATACTTCAATCAGAGCCAGCCTTGTTGCAGGGGGCGTGATCTGGATACACTGCGACGCTTAAGAGACAAATGGAAAAGATGAAAAAAGTCTTCCCGTAGCTGATTTACCTATGATGTGTGAACAGAAATATCGAAAGTCGTGATCATGTTGAATAATTGCAAAGGAATTGCAATTACACAGACACAGTGCTCCCATTTTATAAGGCATGTCTTATGAAG